>VMDO01004534.1:0-95604 GCA_007922755.1 Pedetes capensis
AGATCTGACGAGATTGGATGCCACAGGACTATAGCTGCAGGCAAAAATGTCCATATTACCAAAATAATCTTCAGATTCCATGTAATTATCAGAATGCCAATTATATTCTTTATAGAAGTAGGAAAAAAACTCCTAAAATTTTTATGTTGTTGTTGTTGTTGTTAGGTGCCGTCAAGTCGGTATCCGACTCATAGTGACCCTCTGTACAACAGGGGAAACACTGTTGTCAGTGCTTCTCTGCTGTTCATAGGGTTTTCAATGGCAGATTGATTTTTGGGAGGGGGTTGCCAGGTCCTTCCCCCAAGCCTACAGCTTCTGGTGTTCCCAGGCGGTCTCCCATCCAGGTACTAACCAGGCCCAACCCTGCTTAGCTTCTGAGATCTGACGGGATCAGATGCCACAGGGCTATAGCTGCAGGCACAAAATTTTTATGGAACCACAAAAGACCCCAAATAGCCAGAGAAATCTTGAACAAAAAGAAGGCACCATGGTAGCTGATTTCAAGACATTTTACAGAGTCATTCTAACCCACATGGCATGTTGTTGTTGTTAGGTGCTGTCGAGTCGGTATCCTACTCATAGTGACCCTCATAGGGTTTTCAATGGCAGACTGTTTCGGGATTGCCTTGGGAGTGGATTGCCAGGTCCTTCTCCCATTTTTGTGGTTCTGGGAATTGAACTCGGGACCTCAGAGACTGCAGCGCAGCGCTCTACCAACTGAGCTAAATCCCAGCCCCCACATGGCATAGAAATGGCATAAAAACAGATACACAGATCACGGGAACAGAACAGAGATACCAGAAATAAACTGACATATTTACAGCCACCTGATTTTCCAGAAAGGCAGCAGGAACATATATTGGAGAAAGGAAACTCTGTTCAATAACTTCTGCTGGGGAAACTGGATATCTACATGCAAAGAAAGAAATTAGACCGCCATCTTTCACCATACAAAAAATGGATCAAATATTTAAATAGAAGACCCAAAACTACTAAAGTACAAGAATAAAATCTAGAGGGAACCCTTGGGGATGTGGTCTAGGCAAAGAGTTTTTTAATATGATGCCAATGTTCTTGTTGTTGTCACTGTTTAGTGCCATTGAGTCAGGTCCACCTCATAGAGATTCTGTGTGCAACAGAACGATAAACTACCCACCCCTGTGCAATGCCCGGCACTGTGTCAGTGCTTCTCTGCTATTCATAGGTGTTTCAATGGGTGATTGTTTCAGGAGTGGGCTGCCAGGTCCTTCTCCCATTTCCATGGTGCTGAGGATCAAACCCAGTGCCTCAGCGTGCACAGAGCAAGCGCTCTACCAACTGAGCTAACTCCAACCCCCACTGATTGGTAGGAATTAAAAAATATAGTGATGTGCCCCATAAAAGCATGGACTGCATATAAGACAGAGGTCCCATAAGATGATGTCATCTAATGATGTAGTAGCCATCTTAGTTTGTGTGGGTACATTCTGCAATGTTCATGCGAGGATGAAATCTCTGAACTTATCCCCATTAAGTGAAGTGTGACTGTGTGGGATTATATATATATGCCAACTGTGTTATATATCAAGTGTCCAGATGTGTATACACTTATTTCATAGCTCTTTCTTTTTTACACCGGTCTATTTTGCATAGTTATATGAGATGGTTTTGCTTTTATTTTATTTTATTTTAATCTATTATTCCATTCTATTTTGTTCTATTCTATTCTATTCTATTCTATTCTATTCTTTTGGCTATGACCTCAATAAAACAGGCAACAGATCAGAACACCAATACCACTTCCTCTTAATTATTACAGATAGAGGATTCCTTATCCAAAATTATTGGGACCACAAGTATTCCAGATTTTGTATATTTTTGGATTTTGTAATATTTGCATATACTTAATGAAATATCTGGGCTGGGATTTAGCTCAGTTGGTGGAGCACCACTCTGTAGTCCCTGAGGTCCTGAGTTCAATTTCCAGCATCATAAAAATGGGAGCAGCACGTGGCAATCCACTCCCATGGCAATCCCAAAACAATCAGCCATTGAAAACCCTACATAAGGGTTGCAATGAGTCAGACACGACTTGATGGCACCTACCAACAACAATAATGAAATATCTTGGGGATAGGACCCAAGTCTAAATATGAAATTCGCTTGGATACGTGGAGCCCATAGGTAATGTTACCCATTATTCTAAATAATTTTGTTCATGAAAAGCCTTCATGGTGTGGAATTTTCCACATATGTGGTGGTGCTGGTGCTTATAAAGTTTCAGATTTGGGAGCCTTTAAGTTTTAGGGGGTTTTTTTGTTTTGTTTTGTTTTGTTTTTTTTTGGCGGTACTGGGGTGTTGAACCCAGGCCTTACTCTTGCATGCTTTGCAAATGCTGGACCATTGAGCTGTACCCCAGCCCTCCCCCCCCCTTTTTTTTTTACATTTTTTGAGACAGGGTCTCGATAAATTACACAGACTGCCTCTGGTCTTGAACTTGCGATCCTCCTGCCTCTGCCTCCCAAGCCACTGGGATTACAGGTGTGCACCAGCATGCCCGGCCCAGGTTTAGGATTTTTTAATTAGGGCTGCTTCCCTTGTATAGTGTTGTATTAAGGATTGGCATCTTACGGGGAAAATATGCTCACCTTTTCTTCTTCAAGTGTCTGAGTTTTAGCCAGGCGTGGAGATGCACACCTGTAATCCCAGCACGTAGGAGGCTGAGGCAGGAGGATTGTGAGCTCAAGGACAGCCTGGGCTACATAGCCAGTTCCAGGCCAACCTAGGCCACATAGTGAGACTCTATCTCAGAAAAAATTTTTTCTTAGCTTTCAGACCCTTTCAAGTTCCATATGAATTTCAGAATCAGTTTGCCAAAGTCAATAACTTAAACTGTTATGTGTGGGTTGTGATTCCTCGGAATCTATAGATTAACTTACATATTGTATCTCATAGCCCACTTTGGTTTCTATGGGATGGGGATCTAAAGCCACACCACCTTGGCACTCTTACGTCATCTGATCTCAGAAGCTAAGCAGGATGGGGCCTGGCTAGTCCTGGGGTGGAAGACCACCTGGGAATATCAGGTGCTGTAGGCTTGGGAGAAGGACCTACCAGCCCACGCCCAAAACAATCAGCCATTGAAAACCCTATCAATAGCAGAAAAGCACTGTCAAATATACCTCCAGTGTCGCATGGTGTTTCATTCAGTTGGACATAGGGTCACTTTGCGTCAGACCCGACATGACAACACCTACCAACAACAGTGGGATGGGCATATTGGAAAATCCCTCCTGAGGTGAAGTATGAGTTGTTGCATTTGCCCCTCCTATAACCAGAAATGGCTGGGATTTAGCTCAGTTGGTAGAGCGCTGCACTGCAGTCTCTGAGGTCCCGAGTTCAATTCCCAGCACCACATAAATGGGAGAAGGGCCTGGCAATCCACTCCCAAGGCAATCCCGAAAACAGTCAGCCATTGAAAACCCTATGAGGGTCGCTATGAGTCGGATACCGACTCGACAGCACCTAACAACAACAACAACAACATAATCAGAAAAGGAGACACAATGCCTAGCGAGTCTGTGGATCTGAGAGGCAACGTGTCCCAGCCCATTTAGCAAGGAACACTCAGACCTGCAAGTTTTGAGTGGAGCCCAGGATAAGAGAAGCTTCAGGCTCTCCACTTGGGACCTAGGTTCCAAGTCACAGTGGTGCCCAAAGTTTCAGTAGTGGACAAGGATGCTGTCTGGAGCTTTTGGTGGCCCCCCGAGAGGCAAATTACTGCACAACTAAAATTTTGGAGCAAAGCCTGCTATCCCCTGTGGATAATTACTCTCCTTTTGAGAAACAAATTTTGGCTTGTCATCGGCTTTAGTAGAGATTGAAGACTTAACCGTTAGCCGCAAAGTTAACATGTGACCCACGCTGTCATGAACTGGGTGTTGTCTGACCCGCCGCGTCACAAAGATGGGTACGTAAGTAGCACTCCATCCTCTGACGGACGTGGTGTCTGCGAGCCCTTGGAGGTCCCTGGAAGCTACTGAAGAAGCACCCACATGCTCTCAGTTCTACTCTCACGAGCTGTACCCATGGCCTCACAGGGAGCTTCCTATGATCAGCTGACAAGGAAAGACAAGACTCAGGTCTGGTTTACAGATGGGCCTGGATGGAAGTAGGACTTCTTATTGTTTTGATGTAGAGATTAGATAGAGTGCCGGGCCCTGTGTTTCTTGAACACATGCACGGTCTGGCAGTGTATGCATGACACTGGGGAGTCCAGGAGGAGGTCAGAGATTTCAAAGTAAACTTACAGACCCACTTTTCCTATCTTTCTTTTAATTTTTTGTTGTTGTTGCTGTTAGCTTCTTCATAGTCCCAACTGATTTCACCACCTTAGATAGCTGTGATGTTAAGCAATTGCTACTGATTGTTTGCCTGCAGCCATAGCACTATGGCGTCCGATGCCGTCAGATCTGGGAAGCTAAGCAGGGTCAGGCCTGGTTAGTCCTTGGATGGGAGACCGCCTGGGAACACCAGGTGCTGTAGGCTTGGGAGACGGACCCGGCAACCCCCTCCCAAAAAACAATCTGCCATTGAAAACCCTATGAGTAGCAGAGGAGCACTGACAATAGTGTTCTTCCTGTTGTACTTAGTGTCTCTATGAGTCGGACACCGATTTGATAACACCTAACAACAACAACATATGAATGTGCTAAATACAGTGGCTGATGAGATTGTCTGATGTTCTTAAGAGTACCAAGCCTGGTGTGGTTGTACACAACTGTAGTCCCAAGGACAACTTGGCAAGACCCTGTCTCAAAATTTCAAAATATTAAAAATGGTGGAGTGCAGCTGAGTGGAACACTTGCCTAACATGTGTAAGTCACTGGGTTCAAGGCTCAGCACTGCAAAAAAGAAAAAGTAAATCACTGCTCCCACACCCTCCTCCATGTGTGGATATGTATGTGAAGTGTCAAAGATCTGCCAGTTTTGTAGACCTGCTTCCCTACCCAAGTGATTGTGAATCACAGAAATGGAAATACAGGCCAGGAGATTATGTGGTTCTAACCTCATGTGCTAATTGATTTGAAAATGAAATGTTTAAATAGAGGTACAGGAGATAACAGGGATCCTCTCAGAGGCAGAGAGTTCACGTTTGATAAATTTGCCTTGTGGGTACATAGCACTTGTGCTAATATATACGTTACTCACACACACACACACACACATACAGGCAGTCTTGCTATTCAGGTTCAGATATGCCTGCTGGCAGCTACCACATTTGAGTTAAATCACATTCGATCATCAAAAGTATAAGGGTTAGGTGCCATCGAGTCAGTATCCAACTCATAGTGACCCGATGTACAATGGGCGAAACACTACTATCAGTGCTTCTCCGCTATTCATATGGTTTTCAATGGCAGATTGATTTTTTGGGAGTGGATTGCTGGGTCCTTCTCCCACAAAAGTATAAAGTATAGCTCAAATTCCACGTCCTATTCACCCTCAGCAAATCCCATTACATAGTAGATTTCCACCCTGATCAGTGGTCAATCACAGCATTTCTTTCAAAGTCTTTCAGGAGTCCTGTGTAGTGTCCTACATCTGTAATCTCAGCGACTGGGAGGCTGAGGCAAGAGGACTGCAAGTTGGAGGCCAGAGGCAGCATTTGTAATTTAGGGAAACCCCTGCCTCAAAAAAAAAAAAAAAAAAAAATTAAAAAGGGGTTGTGGCTGTGGCTCAGTGCAAGTTCCAGGCCTTGGGTTCAACCTCCAGCACTGGAAACAACAACAACAATAACAACAAACAAATAACAAAAACAAATGTCAGTGATTGGTGATGGGGCACCTGTTGTTCAATTTAGGCACCCAAAGCACAGTGTGTGGTGACATTGTTTCCTTTTCTCTCAGTGATAAACCCACACAGCATTGTATTAGAATGGATAATTGGAAGAGGGAATTGGTCAACAAAAATGAAAGGGCAGCAAAGAAACAAACAGAAAACTCCAGAAGGATAAAATCCAGGGGCGATTCAAATGGAATGTGAATGAAATCGAGCAGAAATAGGCAATGGTGGGCATGCTGACTTTCCACGGAATCCAGACTGGGAGCCAGCAGAACTTACCGCACGCAAACTGACAGGAGCAAAATTGCTGTGACAAAATGAATGAAGACATCCCAGGGGAAGTGAGGTGGGCAAAAAACAACAGACCTTATTGCACATTGTTGTTGTTAGGTGCCATCGAGTCGGTATCCGACTCATAGCGACCCCCATAGGGTTTTCAATGGCTGACTGTTTCGGGATTGCCTTGGGAGTGGATTGCCAGGTCCTTCTCCCATAGCAACACAAAAGATGAAACATTGAGAGTCATCCAAAAGTGACCTTTTTGCCCAGGTGCACAGAAGATGGTCTGTGGGTATATAACATGTTAGAAGACAGGCATTAAGTTATTCTTGATAAATTACTTTTTAAAAAAAGAGAGTCTCGATAAGTTGTGCAGGCTGTCTCTAGCCTCTGACTGGAGATCCTCCTGCCTCAGTGTCTCCTCCCCCATCCTCCGACAAGTGGTGAGATTACAGACACCATCACACATGGCTCCTTAAATTACTTTTTAAACAAAAGAACCACAGTGTTTTAGTTCTCCATGTTTGTGATGTTTTAATTTACTGTATATTAACTCATTAAAGAGCCTGCAGCTGTACCACTGTGGCGTCTGATTTCGCCAGATCTGGGAAGCTAAGCAGGGTGGGTCCTGGTTAGTGCTTGGATGGGAGACCACCTGGGAACACCAGGTGCTGCAGGCTTGGGAGACGGACCGGCAACACACTCCCAAAAATCAACCCGCCATTGAAAACCCTATGAACAGCAGAGAAGCACTGACAATAGTGTTTCACCTGTTGTACGTAGGTCGCTATGAGTCGGACACTGACTCGACAGCACCTAACAACTCATTAACTGTTTTTCTATTTTTTTTTCCTCTATATACATTTGTAACCATCCGTTAGGAGAGTTTTGAACATATCCACAAAAATTTTAAAGGTCATGGATCAATTTTTAAATTTCCCACTGACTACTGAGGTCATTCTGCATGGTTCAGTGATTTCTCGCACACGAGCATGAGGACTGCACGCCCGTGGATGTATAATATACGTGCTTCTTGCGGTTAGGTGCTGTCGAGTCGTGTGTGACTCCTAGCGACCCGATGAACAACCGAACGAAGCAGTCCCCGACTCTGTGCCATGCCCGGCACTGTTGTCAGTGCTTCTCTGCTCTTCTAGGGTTTTCAGTGGCTGATTGTCTTCAGGAGTGGGTTGCCGGGTCCTTCTCCTTAACCTGCAGCACTTGGTGTTCCCAGGCGGTCTCCCATCCAAGGACCAACCAGGCTTAGCTTCCGAGATCAGGCGGGATCGGACGCCTGGGCGCTCCGGCTGCAATAGATGTTAAACATAGATAGAAAACCGTGCTGCGCCTTGGGCTGGAAGCCAGGGGCGGCTGCGCCTGCTCCCGAGGTAATCAGGAGCAATTTGTTTCTCCTCCCGGGCTTCCTTTTGGGGTTTAAACGGCTGAACACGAGCTCCCAGCTGCAGGGGAGGAAACTGAGGCCCGGGGGCCGGGCTGGCGCGGGCGGAGGCGGCGGCACGGGGGGCGGCGCGGGCCACGCACGGCGGCGCGGGAGCGGCCGGCGCGCACGGCGGCGGCGGGCGCGGTGCGGGCGGTGCGGGCGCCGATGGCGCGGGCCTGACCTATGCGGCGGCTGGAGCGGCTGTGCCTGCGGCGGCGGCGGCGGGGCGCGGGGCCCAGGATGAAGTACCAGAAGTACCTGACGGTGCTGCAGATGGCCATCGGCGTCACCCCGTCCAACCGCGGCAGCCTCCTGCCGCTCAAGAGGCGGCTGTGGTGAGCGCGGGGCGCGGGCCGGGCCGCGGCGGGGGCGCGGGGCGCAGCGCGATCGATCGGCCGGCCGGGGCGCAGCGAGCGCGCGGTCCCCGCACCCGGGCTCCGGCCTCCCGCGCGCGCCCGGGCTGCGGATCCCGAGCCCGCGGGTGCCACCCGTGTGCGCGGCGCCGTCGTCCCTGGAAATCCGGCCGCTGTCAAAGGGGAGCCGAGCGCGCGCCGAGGGGAGCGGGCGGCAGGGTCGGCGCTGCTTGGTCGGGGACGCGGTCGTTCGGTCTCCCTGCCCTGCGCTGCGTCCGTCCGACCTGGAAGCGGTCAGCGAGGCAGCGGAAAAGAACGCCCTCCAGTTAAAACGTCTGGACGTTGTCCGCATCTGGTGACATGGTCGATCGTCTTCCCGATCTTCCGTGGCGCGCTGTTACCGTCCACATATGCCGTGCGGCATCCCAGGGGCCTCTGGGCCGCTCCGGTGGTCTGAGATTCAGGCTTAAGTTACTGTCACAAAGGGAAGAGTCAGGTAGAGGAAAGGTGGTCATAGGAAAAAAAAAAAAAAAAAAAAGGAGGCCAGTGATGGTGATGGTCAGCGATCATGTTAATTTTAAAATCAGGGGTCAGGGTGGTTCCTAAAGATTTGATTCAGTTTTAGGGAAAGGAAACTAGGCTGCTTGTAGGTGTTTGGGCAAAGCAATTTATGCTTGTATCGAACACGAAAGAGGGATACAAGGTGTATGAAGATCGATCAGCCCGTGAAACAATGGATTTAAAAAATAAAAAAAGGACCCCAGTAGGGTGGCCACTGGTGTGGAGGAAAGATAACTGTCAGCAGCAAAGTTCACATTTCAGCCTTGCCACTTACTGTGTGACCCTGAACAAGTTCCTGGAGTATCCGTTTCTGCCTCTGTAAAACGAGACTCTTGTTACCAGCGTCGTGGTGTTACACACAGATCAGCTCTGATAATGAATACAACTTACTCCTTCCTTTGTGTCTGGCTGAGTAAGAGGTGCTTAGGACACGTTAGTGTCTTCCCCTCCACCCTCATTTGTTAGAAGAAAGAAGTTTATTCTGCAAAAGGTATTTAAATTTGACAAACAGCCAGGAGTAGCACGTGGTATACTAGGCTGGGAAAAATTGGCAGCAGTTGAATTGAGAAATGTCCAGGGGGGCTGAGTGTTTTATGCCCAGCACTGCTGAGAGAGACAGGAGAGGAGGATGAAGAGGAGGAGGAGAAAGGAGGAAGAGTAGAAAGAAGGAAGGAAAGAAGAGGAGGAGGAGGAGGAGGAGAAAGTAATGTTGTTGGAAGAAGATTGTAGCAAATAAGTGAAGCATAGGTCCCTAAGCCAGGTGTGATGACACATGCCTATAATCCCAGCATTTGGGAGGCAGAGGCAGAAAGATCATGAGTTCAAGGCCAGCCTGGACTACACAGTGAGGCCCTATCTAAAAAATAAAACCAAGAAAAACAAACAAGGTCATTTGTGAAAGCAAGATGACAAGACATAGTGGTATTTGAAGGAGACATATCAGATTGATGGGAAGTGAAGCGGTCAACACCAGCTGGTCGTGGTGGCGCGCACTTGTAATCCTGGTGTCTAAGAGGCTGAGGCCGGAGGTTTGTGAGTTCCTGGTCCGCCGGCTACACATTGAGGTCCTGGGCAGGCTGGACTACATAGCAAGATCCTATGTCAAAGAAAGAAAGAAACAAAAGTCCCCATCTCCAGTCTTACCCCACCTTGCATGTCTTCTGTGCACTTCTGTGTATCTAACACACTGTATATTTTACTTATTTTTATATTATTGCCCCTGTCTCCACTAAACTAGTTTCAGAGGCTGGCTTTTTTGGTTTATTTTATTGCTAAAGCTACAAATAGTATCTGACACAAAATAACTTCTCAGTAAGTAGATAAATGAGTAAATGAGTAAATGAATTCTTTTTGTATGTATGTCGTATTGGGGGTTGAACCTAGGGCCTCGCGCTTGCATGCTTTGTAAGTGCTGAACCACTGAGCTGCACCCCCAGCCCACTGTTTTACTTTTGAGACAGAGTCTCACTAAATGACGCAGACTGCCTCTAGTCTCGAACTTGTGATCCTCCTGCCTCTGCCTCCCGAGTTGCTAGGATGATAGGCACGCGCCACCCTGCGTGGCTGTAAATGAATCCTTAATAAAGTGTGGCTGGGAAAGAATGTAAGGGAAATCTGTTTTCTTGATATTTGATTTAAAAAGATGTATGGGTAATATGTGAGGAAATAAAATTCAGGTAACTTTTCCACTTTGTCAATTCACGCTGAGGCTGGCAGTGAGTTAGGGTCAGGGATATGAGCCATCTTATTCAGAGATGGCCTCCAAAAGTCTGGTGGCTTTTGTGTAAACTTCTCCATAATTTTAGGTGAGCATTTCAGAGCTTGCACTCGTGCTCATTTGCAAAGGTTACTGTGGTTTCTGTCACGGGAAAGTGAAGGGTGTCCTCTACAAAAACTGTGGAGGGAGTGGTACTTTTCAACATATATATACAATCCTTCATTTCTTTTTTCCACGTTGGAGGATAATGTGCTACCTGATTCATTTGTCTTATTTCTTCTGGAATTTTTTTCTAGAACACATTTCATTTTGACAATGCTGTAGCATTGGAGATGTAAGGCACTGTTATGTGGCAAGAAGGTTCGAGAACATAGGTTCCCAACTTCACAGTGATGGGTAAGAATCTACAGCAGACATGAGCCACGTATGTCTGGCCTTGGAGTCTACCAGTACGTGCCCATTCACAAAGTGTACAGTTATGCTATGAAGATTGGTTATGGCCCACGTGAAGATTTGTTGAAGACGTTTACAAGCCTGCATGGACTTTGTCGTCTTTGAATTATTGAAGGCTGTGTGAGAAGACCCTGAGCCTTCAAAGCTTATCCCAGTGGAAAGGGTGGGATGGAACGATCTTGGGCTCTGTCGCCACACTTCTGTGTGGTTTAGGCATCGGTGTCCAAATTCCTTTGTGTAATGTTTTCTGTTTTGCTTGTTGGCTTTGCAAATCCTTCAAGGAGCATATGCATGTGGACCAAGTCAGGTGGAAACCAAAGCAGACAAACGGACCCTCATTGACGGAGGCTGGAAGAACTCTTCTGTCTCCTGGAAACAGGAAGTAGGAAGGTTTGCAGTATTCAGTTTTGAATCAGTAGTGCTGTTATGGTGTGGATATGAATTGTCCGCCCAAAAAGCCCGTGTGTTAAAGACTTAACTTAAACTTAACTTAAAGGTAACCAGCTGGCGGGGCCTATCATCGAGAAGTATGTGGGTCATGAGGAGTACTGACCCAGTCGGTGGATCAATCCACTGATGCAGCCAGGTGCAATGGTGCATGCCCATAATCACAGCAACCCAGGAGGCAGAGGCAGGAGGATCGTGAGTTCCAGGCCAATGGAACTTAGCAAGATCCTGACTCAAAGTGAAAAATAAGAGCCGGGTGCGGTGGCGCACACCTGTCATCCCAGCAGCTCGGGAGGCAGAGGCAGGAGGATCGCAAGTTCGAGACCAGAGGCAGTCTGCATAACTTAGGGAGACCCTGTCTCAAAAAGTAAAAAAAAAAAAAGGCTAGGGGTCCAGCTCAGTGGTCCAGCACTTGTAGAGCATGCAAGCGCGAGGCCCTGGTTTCAACCCGCAGTACCATCAAAAAAATAAATAAAAAAGTAAAAAATAAAAACTGGACCAAGGCTGTAGCCCAGTGGTAGAGCAGTTATGAAGTAAGTGTCAGGCTCTGGGTCCAATTCCTTAGTACTGCCAAAAAAAAAAAAAAAAGAAATCTACTGATGGGTTCAGGAATTTGGTGGCATGATTGGGAAGGGGTGGAAACTTTTGGAGATGGGGCCTGGCTGGAGGAGGTAGGACACTGGGGGCGTGTCCTTGGGGGCTGGGTCTCATCCCAGGCCCCTCCCTCTGGCTCCTTTTTCTTCCTTTCTGCCATGTAGCAAGTGGCTTCTCTCCATCACCCCCTCTCTGCCACGGTGCTCTGTCTCACTCTGAGCCCAGAGGTGACACAGCCACGTGGCCACGGACTCTGGAACCTCTGAAACTGTGAGCAGAAAGAAATTGCTCCTGCTCTTGAACTGTCTGTCCAGGTATTTATCACAGACATGTCAGGCTAACACAACTGTGTAAGAGCTCATGTGAGGGCCTGGCACCTCTCCCCCAGAGAGATACAAGTTTGTGTAGCCAGCCATCGTACTTTGGGGGGGCTCCTGTGATTGCCAGAGATGGCAGGAAGCAGTTGTTGTTGTTAGGTGCCATCGAGTCAGTGTCTAACTCATAGGGACCCTGCATACAACAGGTGAAACGCTATTGTCAGTGCTTCTCTGCTATTCATAGGGTTTTCAATGGCGGATCAATTTTTGGGAATGGGCTGCTGGGTCTGTCTCCCAAGCCTGCAGCACCTGGTGTTCCCAGGTGGTCTCCCATCCAAGGACTAACCAGGCCCGACCCTGCCTAGCTTCCGAGAACTGACGGGATCGGACACCACAGGGCTACGGCTGCAGGCCCCCCCATCTTTCCATGCCCCTTTTCTCTGCCTCTCCTCTGTGTGTCTTATAAAGACATTTGTCATTGGATTTAGGGCCCACCTGGATAATCCAGGATGATCTCACCACAAGAACTTTAACTCAATTACATTTGCAGAGGCCCTTTTTCTAAATAAGGTGACATTGCCCCGTCCCCAGCAGTGGTAAGACCCAAATCATAATGACTGCTGTCTATTTTTATTTGAAAAATCTTTTCATAATAATTTTATGGTTGTCAACAGACTTACATCTTGCACTGAGTGCTTTTAGGAGGGTTTCTACTTAGCAGGAAAGGGGCGGATCATCTCATTTTCTTCACACTTGTAAGAATATTTGTCTTGGTTATTTGATTTGCTGATTCTTGAACACAGAGCAGTATTGATGAACTCATTCATGCATATTCAAGTCAGCAGACCGAGGATAATAAAAGCTGCTGCTCATCAAGCCATCCCTTGTGGACCCTGAGTACTTTCTTGGCATCCTGCTGTTTAATTTATAGCACCTCTGTGAGCCAGGGTCCATGGTTTCCCAGTCTTGCAAATGAGGCCATTGATTTGCCCAGAACCAGACTCCAGGTTCTGTGCTGGTGTGGGAGCCCCAAGGACAGTTAAGCAGGAAGGTGATGGTTGTTGTTGTTGTTGTTGTTGTTAGGTGCCCTCGAGTTGGTATCCGACTCATAGCAACCCTGCGTACAACAGGGGAAACACTATTGTCAGTGCTTCTCTGCTGTTCATAGTGGTTCATAGTGCTGTTCAATGGTGGATTGATTTTTGGGAGTGGGTTGCCAGATCCTTCTCTCAAGCCTGCAGCACCTGGTGTTCCCAGGTTGTCTCCCATCCAAGGACTAACCAGGCCAGACCCTGCTTAGCTTCCGAGATCTGATGGGATCGGATGCCACAGGGCTACCGCTGCAGGCAAGCAGGAAGGTAGACAGCTGGAAACAGGTACAAAGTCACTGAGAAGCACCTTGTAGAATTTTGTTTATCTGAGGGTGGCTCGTGGCCAGCTGTGGGTCACGGAGGTCCGTCTGCTGGGATGGGAAGGGCCTGTCACACCCAAGGCCTTTCATAGTTTATAAATGAGCAAATTATAGACAATTACATGAGTTATGATTTACAAGTGTAACTAAAGACCATTTGCTATTCGTCTATTAAGTGAATTCTTAAGCCTTCTTCTGCAGTCTGACATGTATAAACAAAAATGATATCTTACTACCTTCTGTGGAAGTATTCACCTGCAGCCGTAGCACTGTGGCGTCGGATCCCATCAGATCTTGGAAGCTAAGCAGGGTTGGGCCTGGTTAGTGCTTGGAATGGGAGACCACCTGGGAACACCAGGTGCTGCAGGCTTGGGAGAAGGACCCGGCAACCCACTCCCAAAAAATTGCTGATGTTTAAAACCTAATATCTTGTAGAAGGATTATCAGGTGTTAGTTTTTTGGTTTGTGTGTGTGTGTGTGTGTGTGTGTGTGTGTGGTACCGGGGCTTGAACCCAGGGCCTCGCGCCTGCATGCTCTGCAAGTGCTGGACCACTGAGCTGTGCCTCTAGCCCATTTTATTTTTTACTTTTTGAGACAGGGTCTCACTAAGTTACGCAGACTGCCTCTGGTCTCGAACTTGCGATCCTCCCGCCTCCGCCTCCTGAGCCGCTGGGATTATAGGTGTGCGCCACCGCGCCCGGCAGGTGTTAGTTTTTGGGTCATTTTGCTGCTATGTGACCGCTTCATTTTAACCATCTTGCTTATTTATTTTTGTCTAGTTCTTTGTGATTGTTGGGTTCTTTTCCTCTGGAAGTTTGAAGTGGGCGTGGTAGGTGAGCTTGGGAACTGTTTGTCCTCAGTGAGCCGAGGTCGGCAATGGCTGTGCATGAAGCCTGATGTTCCCTGGGGCATGTGGGCTACAACGATGAGGAGGAGGAGGCCATTCCAGCAGAGGGAAGGGGCTGGGAAGGATGGGTGCTGAGCCTCAGGGACTTCCTTGTGCTTCATTGCTATGTGTGTATTTCAGAAGAGTGAAATCTTAGATTCTGGTGGGATTTAAAGGACCCCATTGTGCCATGTGAGAGGTTCAGCAGGGTGGGTTTGGATGGCGGCCGATGGTGAGGCAGAGTTTGCAAGTGAAGGTATGGCATGATTGATAGGGTTGGGTTGGTATTGCCCGTCCTGCTAATGCCCTCTGCCAGGGGAATGTACAAACAAGGAGCAAGAACTAAATGGTAAACGATTTACTGGGTGGTTAGTAATATCTGGGCATGGTTAACTCCCCCACATATCTGTCAGCTTGTCCTGCTGTGGGGGCTTACCTGTTGTTATGACCTTGAAAGCTGTGCTACCAGTATTTCAGATACCAGCAGGACCATCCATGGCGGACAGGTTTCAGCTGAGCTTCCAGACTATGACAGATCAAGGAGAAGGACCCAGCAGTCCACATCTGAAACAGTTAGCTATTGAAAACCCTGCGAATAGCAGAGAAGCACTGTCAGATATAATGCCAGAAAATGAGCCCCCCCCAGGCTAGAAGGCACTCAAGAAACAACTAAGGAAGCATTGCCTCCTGAAAGTAGAGTCTACTTAATGACAGGAATGGAGTAGAACCTCTGGAACCTCCTTTTGCTGATGTGACACCACTCAAAATGAGAAGAAACATAGTGACTACAATAATGGGCTAAAGCATAAAAGGTCGTGTGCATGGCAAAATTTTGGGTAGCATTTCATTCTGTTGTACGTAGGGTCGTTATGACCGAAGACCCTAAGACCTAAGACCCTAAGACTATATGAGTCTTTACATTAAGACAGTAATAAAGATTTGAAGTATAAAAAGCAAAAACAAATAGACATAAAATGATCAATTGATAAACCCATATTTGTGGTGAGAAACTCTACAGTAGTCCTTTCCGTAGAAATCAGCAGTTCAGCAAGACAGAAATATAATAAAGAACACAGGGAAAGAGAAGGTGAGTTATAAAATAGTAAGGTGATAGAGTTGCCCTAGGATTGAGGACTTTCCTAATGGATATTCTCATACACAGTTGATGGTGTTAGGTGCCATTGAGTCAGTGTCCGACTCATAGCAACCCTAGGTACAACAGGCGAAACAGTATTCTTAGTACTTTGCTAATCACAGGGTTTTCAATGGCTGATTGTTTTTTGGGAGTAGGCTGCCGGGTCCTTCTCCCAAGTCTACAGTACCTGGTGTTTCCTGGCTGTCTCCCATCCAAGTACTAAGCATCGCCAACCCTACTTAGCTTCCAAGATGTGATGCCCCAGTGGCACAGCTGCAGGCTACATGGTTGATAGAAGTGTAAATTGGTAAAGCCCTTTGGACATCAGTGCCTGTTAACATTTAGAAAGCTTCTACTTCCGTACCTAGGAGTCTTTTCTTTCCTCCTCCTCCTCCTCCTCCTCCTCTTCCACTTCCCCCTCTTCTTCCTCCTCCTCCCTCTTGTTCTTTTTTTCTCTGCAGTACTGAGGGGTTGAACCCAGGACCTCATGCATGCTAGGCAAGTGCTCTACCACTAAGCCACACCCTCAGCCCCTTTTTACTTTTTTCTTTTGAAAAATATTTTATAACATTTATATTTTATTTTGCCAAGTTGCGCAGGCTGCCTCTGGCCTTGAACTTGTGATCCCCATGCCTTAGCCTCCCGAATCTCTGGGATTACAGGTGTGCACCTAGGTGCCCAGCTTTACCTGTGCTTCCTTGATCCCATAACCATGTTAAATCTTGGCTCGCATGTTTAAATCTGTAAGAGTTGTCACGCTTAACAAAAGCATGCTGAACAGTGGGTGTACATGGTGACAGCCGATTTCTGCTGGGAGTGCCAGGCGCTGGGCTGGGTGCAGGATCCATCCCTGCCCAGTGGGAAGCAGATGCCTGTGAGTTACCTAGGAGACCTCAGTCTGGTCTCAATCCTTGCTTTGATCCTTGCAGAGGTGGCTTTTTGCAGATCTTCACGTTACAGTGTCTGAACTCTGCCAAGAAGATCGCTAACCCAGCCAGCTGCTAAGAATGTTGAGGAAGGATTGTAGGTCCAATGGCTCTTAGCTTCTTGGTTGGTGGAGAGGGCATGTGGCGTTCCCAGAGCGAGCCTCAAGAAAACGCTTACCTCCACCTGGAGGAAAGTGTGCCCGTGTAGACCTGTCTTTTCAAGTGCTGCTTCCTTTCCTGCAGGGTGACGCCGTCCTCTGAAAACCCTAATGGTGCTACGTCTGGTGTCAGCCAAGGGAAGCCTTCTTTACGCCGGATCAAAGGGAGGCTGCACCGCAGCAAAAGCCTCGACAGCATGGATTTCTGTGAACTCACTGTGAGTGGATGGCTTGGCGCTTTCCTTCTTTGTAGAAAATTTCGCTTTCTTTTATTCACATAAAAATGCAACAGGGTTATTTTGTGGCAAGCATTTATTTTTAAAAATGGTCTATCCTACAGGTTACCACCCAGAGTGCTTTCTTAACTGTAATGCAGGCAAGGCATTGATAATACATGATTCATAATGAAATGTGGGCTGGGGTTTAGCTCAGTGGGTAGAGCACTGCTCCGTACTCTCTGAGGACCTGAGTTCGTTCCCCGGCACCACAAAAATGGGAGAAGGACATGGCAATCCACTCTCAAAGCAATCCTGAAACAATCAGCCATTGAAAACCCTATGAGGGTTGCTATGAGTTGAACACAACTCAATTGCACCTCAAAACAACAGTGAACATTCTTGGGACAGATGAATACTGAGCTCTGTAACAGAAAGTGCATGGAACAGAGTATTAATGTAACTTTCTTTGAAAGTCACAAATGCGTGTTCATATTAATGGAGACTTAAGTATCTGGTTAACCTAAACACCAGATTTCATAGTACTGCCAATTGTAGTTACTCTTACCTTATTAGAATGGATCCCAATTCAGTCAGTTATGGTTGCTTTCTTTCTCTTCTAAGTGATTGACAGTAATGGTGATTGGGTTTTTCTAGGCCATGTGGCATATCATATCAGTATGTGGTAAATTCATTCATGTTTTTGGAGAAATACTAACGCTTTTAGGCTCCACTGAAAGAGACACTATAAGGAAATACCAGAGGAAATGCCAAACAGCTTTGAGAAAGCTTCATCCAAATTTATGTATCATAGGACTCACTGACAGACTAGTGGATATTTAGGACACTTAGTAAACTTGGTGCGTTCGGTTCTCTCTTTGGAGTTGTGAAAAATTCTGAATTACAAAAGTGCCATTGAGTGTTGTTGTTTCAAAGCATGATATCAAAATGGTATCAGAGTTCAGTGTATGACACTACATATATATATATATATGTGTGTATATATATATATATATATGTATATATATATCTCCTGTCTTTGAGAATTTGGCCTTTGCATCTCTTCCCCCATAACTGGTAACACAAAAGCTCAGTAAACGCAAATGTTGTATTTTTTACTTGTTCAAATTTACTTTTTACCTTTAGTAGTTATTTTTACTAAATTATTTTACTTAAAATTGTTCTTGACCACTTTTTACGACATAAGCCACAATAAAGGGAAGGGTGACCTATAACTGAGAGGTAAAAAGACAGTAAATTCCTGGTAAGTCAGCCTAACAGTAGAAATGACTGTAGAAAATATAAAAATGCTTTAAATGAAGTAAATTGCCCGGCATGGTGGCGCGTGCCCATAATCCCACCCACTCAGGAAGGGGAAGCAGAGGCAGCAGGATGTCAGGTTTGAGGCCAGAGGCAGCCTATGCAACTTATCGAGACCCTGACTCAAAAATAAAAAGTAGCAAGACCAGAGGCAGTCTGTGTAACTTAGCGAGACCCTGTCTCAAAAAGTAAAAAAATGGGCTGGGGGTGCAGCTCAGTGGTCCAGCACTTGTAGACCATGGAGGCGCGAATCCCTGGGTTCAACCTCCAGTACCACAAATAAAAATAAAAATAAAAATAAAAATAATAATTAATAAATAAATAAAAATAAAAAGTAAAAAATAGGCTAGGGATGCAGATGAATGGTAGAGCACTTGCAAAGTGTGTGCAGGGTCCTGGGTTCAACCCCCAAGTACTGAAAAAAAAAAATTGAATTATTATTCCAAAGTGAAACAGTGAATTCATCAAGAAGCAAACTTGAATTATCTGTTGGAATATAAAAATGAAAATTGAACTTATCAGTTCTTTTCTTTGATCTACACCTTCATTGCTTTTGCATAATCAGATAACTAATTAATTCAGCATGTCATAAAATATGTTTACTTGCTTATGCAGAGTATTCTGTTTGGAGAAGAGGTTAAAATTTCTCTAGAAAAAAAGCTCTACATGTTTATTATTCCCTATCTGAAGTGCCTGGGATGGGGAGTGTTTTGGATTCTGGATATTTTAAGATTTGGTCATAGTTGTATATTTATACTGCAGTATTATGGGGTTAGGGCTCATGTTTAAACACAAAATATATTTGTGTTTCGTATACACTTTAAACACATATCTTGAAGGTAATTTTATACAGTAGTTTCAGAGCACCTGCATTTTGACCACGACCTGTCACATTTGTATGGAGTTCACCACTTGTGGCAATTTGTTGATGCTCAGAAAGTTTTGGATCTTCAGATTAGGGATGCTCAACCTGTACTTCTTTTCGCCCCTAAATAGAACTGTGTATTTGAACTATCAGGCAAACCTGTAAAATAAAGTTATCTTTATGTTATAATCAAACCGTTTTTAAAATATTGACAGTTTATTCATGCCTTGTTTCGTGAGAGACTTGATCTGGCTGACATCCAAGTTTGTTGCTGATGTTGTTAGATGCCATCAAGTCGGGTTCAACTCATTGCAACCAGAGGTATAACAGATGAAACATTGTCCAACACTGTGCCATGCCCGGTACTGTCAGTGCTTCTCTGCTATTCATAGGGTTTTCAATGGCTGTTTCAGAATTGCTTCGGGATTGTGGCTAGGTCCTTCTCCCATTTTTGCATTGCGAAGGATCGAACCCAGGGCCTCAGAGCGCAGAACAGCACTCTAGCAACAGAGCCAAACCCCAGTCCAAGCTAGGGAAAAAGTAACACTAGCCAGGAGCAGTTACCATCTACAGAATTAATTCTTTTCTTTTTGATAGTCTTTCCTACTTGATGTTATCTCAAAAGTTTAAAGTCAGCATTTCGGAAGGGAAGGCATTTTGCCATTGAGGTTACAGGAGAGGAAAAGTTGATGTTTGTCCAGGGTTTATGCTGGGAAAACGCTGTGGTAGGGTGTAACAGTGTGTGCACTGCATAGACCTTGCTGTTTTTTTATTTTGGTTTTCTACTTCTGAAGGGTGCATTGAAAGGCCATGGAATTGAGCATATGATATTTCATCTCTCAATAATAGAAACATATTCATGAAATCTTATTACCACAATGAATTTGATATTTCCACAGTTTGAATTTATTTTCTTTTTAAAAAATTTTTTTTGAATTTTGAGATGGGATCTTGCTAAATTGCACAGGCTGCCTCTGGCCTTGAACTCATGATCTTTCTGCCTCCACCTCCCTAGTCACTGAGATGACAGGCGTGTACCACAGTGCCCTATGTGGAATTATTTTTCTTTCTCAAGTTTTCACAGTCATGGTTGTTGTTGATGTTGTTGTTGTTAGGTGCCGTCGAGTTGTGTCCAACTCATAGTGATGCTCATAGGGTTTTCAATGGCTGATTGTTTCAGGATTGCCTTGGGAGTGGATTGCCACATCCTTCTCCCATTTTTGCAGTGCAAGGAATCGAACTCATGACCTCAGGGATAGCAGAGCAGCACTCTGCCAACTGAGCTCAGTCCCAGTCCAGTCATGGTTGGTAGGGCAGTAATGAATGTATATTTTACTCTTTGAACATTTGTAGGTTGACAGACATTTTTACAATGAACGCATTCCATTTTTAGAAAAGCAATAAACTGATTCTCAAAAAAAAATTAATTTTTTTTTTTAAAAAGAAGTGCTTCGTAGTTTGGCTGCTTCCACTTTCTATTAAGATATAATACTTAATACTAAAATACCCAAAGTATGTGGGGGCATATAGCATCTTTGGCATGGGGCTAAAATGTAATTTTTCCCTCTACTTTAAAAATTCCATCTTCTTTTTTTTAAAAGAAGGAAGTGCTACACTTTTGAAAAGAAATGTTGGTTAGTGAAGGGTTTCATAGGTAGCATAAGATGTTCAGAATTAGTTCCCAGGCTGTGGGTACAACTCATTTCCGAAGTACTTGCCTAGCATGCCCAGGGCCCTGGATTTGATCTCTAGCACTGGAAACCAAAAAGCAAAAAATAACAACAGCAACGAGAAAAAAAATTGACTCTCTAACAAAATTCTCTTTGTATATAATGATGGAAAACCAAGTTTTAAAACCTTGTCCACAAAAGTCTAAAGGGAAGATATTTGATAAAGGATCTATGAGGACTTCCAATTATTATTATTATTCATTTTATTTTGTTTTATTTTTTGCAGCACTTACGAGTTGAACTCAGGGCCTCACACATACTTTGCAAGTGCTCTACCACTGGGCTGCACCCCCTGCCCGTTTTTTATTTCTTATTTTGAATCAAGGTCTTGCTAAATTTCGCAGACTGCCTCTGGTCTTGAACTTGAGATCCTCCTGCCTCAGCCTCCTGAGTCTCTAGGATTACAAACATGTGCCATCGTGCCCAGCAGGACTTCCAATTAGATGGGAATTGTTGTTGTTGTTGTTAGGTGCCATCGAGTCGGTATCAGACTCATCGTGACCCTACGTACAACAGAGGAAACACCATTGTCAGTGCTTCTCTGCTGTTCATAGAGTTTTCGATGGCAGACTGATTTTTGGGAGTGGGTTGCCAGGTCCTTCTCCCAAGCCTACAGCACCTGGTGTTCCCAGGTTGTCTCCCATCCAGGTACTAACCAGGCCCGACCCTGCTTAGCTTCCGAGATCTGATGGATCGGATGCCACAGGGCTACAGCTGCAGGCAGATAGGAATAGATAACCCTATTTCCTTTAGCTTTGCCACCGCAGATATCTCTTTGCAAATGTTCTAGTTCAAAAAAAGACTAAATTTTTGTCATATTAAACACTAGTTTTAAGATTTATGAAAATACTAAGTATGTGGCTTTTCCTGACTGCTAAGGTAAACAGAGATTCTTAAAATGGAAAGACTTCGTTCATAATCTCCTGCCGCATGTACGTATCAGATTTGTAGCACCAACAGAATTACGCGTACATTTTTAATTTTTACATTTGACTTTTAACTTTTCCAAATTTGGCTAAGTGAAAATGCAATGGTATTGCTCTTGGAAGGGTACAGCTTTTGCTCCGCTTGCTGTGGGCCGAGGTCCCAGTGTCTGGCTGAGAAGCTTCAGATTCCAGCGGAGCCTGTGGGCTTCGGGCCCAGGGCATTATATGGATGCCACTTGACTCCTGAGGGGAGCTGAGTGCTTCGGCTTTCCCGGGGGGATTAAATGGGACGGACATTCTAGCTCATTGTGTAAACCCTACTGCATAATTGATTGGCAGCCTAGCTGGCTGAGGAGGCTTCGAATCCGCCCATCCTCTCTGGTTCCTTAGCTACGTCCAGAGATACTTGGTAGCATTTTCTTAGGCGAGGTCTGAAATGGACAAGTCTGTCCTATAGATGTGCTTTGTCTAAAGAACCGAGCCTTCCTGCAACATTTTCAATGGGTAAAATGCTATAGAAACCAAGTGACAGGTTCTTTCCTCTGGTGGGGGGTAGAGTGATGCACAATTGACCCGTCATATCCTTGGGTTCAGCATCCTCCAATTCAGCCAAGAAATTATTTGGGAAAAGAAATTGCATCTGGCCGGGCATGGTGGCGCGCACCTGTAATCCCAGTGTCTTGGGAGGCAGAGGCAGGAGGATCGCAGGTTCGAGGCCAGAGGCAGCCTGTGTAACTTGGTGAGACCTTGTCTTAATTTAATAATAATAATAATAAAGGGCTGGAGGTGCAACTCGGTGGCAGAGCACTTGCAAAGCATGCGTGAGGCCCCAAGTTCAGCCCCTCAGTACTGCTGCAAAAAAAAAAAAAAAAAAATTACATCTGCACAAAATACATAGAGGTTTTTCTCAGTGTCATTATTTCCCCCGAAATACAGTGTAGCAACAATTTGGGTAGCATTTATGTTGCATTGGATATTATAAATAATACAGAGATGACTTAAGGTACATGGGAAGATGTGCATAGGTTAGAAGCAAATGTTGTTGTTGTTGTTGTTGTTAGGTGCCGTCGAGTTGGTATCCAACTCACAGCGACCCTTATAGGGTTTTCAATGGCTGAGTGCTTCAGGATTGCCTTGGGAGTGGATTGCCAGGCCCTTCTCCCATTTTTGCAGTGCTGGGAATTGAACTCCGGGCCTCAGAGACTGCAGCGCAGTGCTCTAGCTGTTGTTGTTAGGTGCTGTCGAGTCAGTATCCTACTCATAGTGACCCTCTGTACAACAGGGGAAACACTATTGTCAGTGCTTCTCTGCTGTTCATAAGGTTTTCAATGGCAGATTGATTTTTGGGAGGGGGTTGCCAGGTCCTTCTCCCAAGCCTACAGCACCTGGTGTTCCCAGGTGGTCTCCCATCCAGGTACTAACCAGGCCTGACCCTGCTTAGCTTCTGAGATCTGACGGGATTGGATGCCACAGGGCTACGGCTGCAGGCTAGAAGTAAATACTTTGCCATTTATTTTGAATTTTTTAATTTTTTAAGTTAATTTTTCTCTCATTTCAATTTTTTAATTACTATAAAATATAATGCATTTCATTACAGCATTTTCATACAATTATATTGTGTGCTTTGCTCTTTTTTCAGTATCTCATTACCCACTCCGTTGCTCCCTCCCCCTTTCCTCACTCCCCTCCCCCGTCCAGGTAGTCCCTCTCTTGTTCTCAAATCTCACACACAGAGGTTTTCAGTTTTTGGAGTTCTTTTTTTTTCAAATTTAGATTCTGCATAAGAGAAAGAGAGAGCATGTGGTATTTGTCTTTCTGAGTCTGGCTTATTTCACTGAATAGGATGGAAAAATATGGACTGCTTCCCGAATTGGCGGATCATCTTTGCACAGGGGCTATGCGAATCCTTGTACAGTTCTGGTTTTAGTATATGTGCCATCGGAGCAAATGCCTATGCCGTTTTTATAAAGGCCTTGAGCATCCTTGAATTTTGGTATCCATAGGGGTCTAGAACCCATACCCCATGGATATCTTGTTATTATTGTTGTTAGGAGCCCTCAAGTTGGGTCCCACTCATAGTGACTCCATGTACAACAGAATGAACAAAGACACTGTATGTGACAGGTCTCTCTGCCATCTGCAGGGTTCTCAGTGGCTGATTGTTTCGGGATTGTTTTGGGAGTGGGCTGCCAGGTCCTCCTCCCACTTTTGCGGTGCTGGGGATTGAACTCAGGGCCTCAGAGCAGGCGGAGCAGCACTCTACCAACTGAGCTAAAACAGGATGATTAAATGAAGGTGGACCCTCAGCATGAAGGAGAAGAGTGATCATTTGTCTTCAGATCAAGTTAATGATGCTTCCCTGCTTGGCTCCTTCGTTTATTCTGGTGTCCGTTGCCCATTCAGGGAGATCGGGCTGCATTTTTCACTTCTGTGGTTTCTTCCGTCTTGGATTCTAAGTGTGTAAAGAATTTTAAGGGCTAATTAAAAAATGCAACAGATTGCTTGAAACTTTATATCTTCTCTTGGTCAAATTTCTTCCCTAAAATAAGGCAATGGAGCCAGTTGGGTAAAGTTCATTTAATTTGTGGGGAAGCAGTTCTAGAATATAAATTTAGACAATTTATTTCCTGCCGTGGGGGTGCAAACCAAGATTGCTCCTTATCTCTCTGCCAACAGAACAGTCCTAGGAAAAGTTTTCCACACGATATACAAACGGATGCAGTCGACAGTCTGTGGTGATGTTACCTGAACTTTCGCTGAAAGAAAGGTTCAGTCATGACTGAGAACCATCAGACCAGACTGGTCTGCACTTCATTCCCTTTAGAGAAGGTTTGTCACAAGAGGGTGTAAGGAGGGATAAGACAGCGTCTGGAGGATTACTCTGAGTTCATTATTAGCTAATAATTCACGTTTCACTATTGCCCGAATAGTAGTTTCCTGGTATATAAATGATCAGTGATTTTTCACACTTGAAATGATACTTTTTTTTCCCTAATGAAGAGGAATTTCTGAGGAGTCTCTTTGAAAATGTAACTCTGGAATCATGCAGAGGAATATTTGTGGGGAGGAAGGGAGCCAGCAGAAGGAGGGTGGGACAGGTGAGGGGAGAGTAGGGGAGGGTGAGTGTGAGCCATGTGCAGTGATATGCATGTATGTTGTTGTTGTTGTTAGGTGTCGTCAAGTCGGTATCCGACTCATAGTGACCCTCATAGGGTTTTCAATGGCTGACTGTTTCGGGATTGCCTTGGCAGTGGATTATCAGGCCCTTCTCCCATTTTTGTGGTGCTGGGAATTGAACTCGGGACCTCAGAGACTGCAGAGCAGCGCTCTACCAACTGAGCTAAATCCCAGCCCAATACATGTATGGGAATGTCAAAATGAAACCCATAAAAAAGAGAACATATGTAACTCTATGAGGATATTGAGGATGAAACAATTCTCTTTTTTTGCAGTACTGAGGGTTGAACCCAGGGCCTCGCACTTACATGCTTTGCAAGTGCTGGACCACTGAGCTGCACCCCCAGCCCATTTTTTTTCACTTTTTGAGACAGGGTCTCGCTAAGTTATGCAGACTGCCTCTGGTTTTGAACTTGCGATCCTCCTGCCTCCACCTCCCGAGCCACTGGGATTACAGGCGTGTGGCACCATGCCTGGCTATCTTCTCTGTCTTCCTCTCCCTTCAAGCCTTCCTGCTATAGGATTCGTGGCTCCATTCCATTTTGACTTTGAACAACTTCCTAGGTTTTTTTCTCCTTCTCATGACCTGGCGCCTGGCAGCGAGCATCCTTGGGTCCCCTCCTGCTCTGGATGTTCTGCCGCTCCTGCCATCCTGAACGCTTGCCACTTCTGCACCTCTCCCATCCCACCGTTGCAGGGAGGGGCTGACCTCCAGCCCCTGGCAGATTTGCTCAGTTTGCACCCAGCTCAGTGCTGTGTCCTTCCCTGGTGGCATCCTCTGGGTCAGCTCCTTGAGGGCAGGGAGCGTGTCCTTTGCATTCCTGCAAAAAGCAAGCATGAAGGATTTTATGATCATGGAATATGTGTTGGTTGGCTTTAGTTTGATTGATTGCTTCATTCACTGTGGCGGCTGGGTATAAAAAGCTTGTTGTTGTTAGGTGCTATGGAGTCGGGTCTGACTCATAGCAACCCTGTGATGTACAACAGAATAAAACACTACCCAACACTGTGCCAGGCACATGATCTTTTTATGATTGACCCCACTGTTGTAGCCACTGTGTTTCTTCTCATTTTGAGTTATGTCACATCAGCAAAAGAAGGTCCCAGGGGCTTTACTCCATTCCCTTCATTAAGGTTGACTCTACTTTGAGGGGGCTGGGGTTTAGCTCAGTGGGTAGAGCGCTGCGCTGCAATCTCTGAGGCCCCGAGTTCAATTCCCAGCACCACAAAAATGGGAGAAGGGCCTGGCAATCCACTCCCAAGGCAATCCTGAAGCACTCAGCCATTGAAAACCCTATGAGGGTCGCTATGAGTCGGGTACCGACTCAATGGCACCTAACAACAACAACTACTTTGAGGAGGCAACTCTTCTCCAGTCATTTCCTAAAGGCCTTCCAGCTTGAGAGGCTCATTTTCCGGCACTGCATTTGACAGTGCTTCAATGGCTAATGGTTTCAGGAGTGGGCTACTGAGTCCTTCTCCCTGGTCTCTCTTAGTCTGGGAGCTCAGGTGAAACCCGTCCACCATGGGTGGCCCTGCTGGTATCGGAAGTACTGGTGGCATAGCTTTCGACACCACTACAACGTGCAAGCCCCCAGAACGTGACAAGCTGAGAGGCGTGTGAAGGATAGAAATCTTAGAGCCCATTAAATATTAAAATAGCGGGGATGATGAAACAAGAGCGTCTGTGAGATAACGCGCCTCGCTGCGTGTACAGTCAGGCAAGGTTACCAACTTATCTGTTGACTTCTCTACTGGAGGACACGGCTGAGGACTAAGAAATGAGGGAGAGACGTTTTACACCGTGAAGGTCCACGTGGTGCTGAGAGGGTGAGGGTAGAGGTGCTAGGCGTGGTACTGGACGTTGAGGTGGTGACAGAGGATGTGAAGGAGGTGGAGGTGGGGTGATGATGGATGTGGGTTTGAGGTACAGGGTTTCGGTGGTGGAAGAGGTGGAGGAGGTGGTGGTGGTGGAAGTGGACTGTTTCGGTGGAGGTGGAGGTGGTAGGAGTGGGCGGAGTGTGTTGGTGACAGAGGTGGAGATGGAGGAGATGGAGTGTTCTGGCGGAAGTGATGGTAATGACTGAGGTAGTGGAGGTAGGATGTTTGGGTGGTGGAGGAGGTGGAGGTGGTGAAGGTGAAATATTTTGATGGAGGTGGAGGTGTTTGATGGTGGTAGAGTGTTTGGTGGAGGTGATGGCAGAGGTGGAGGTGGTGTGGGTGGAGTGTCTTCATAGAGCAGGTGGTGGAAGTGGAGTATTTTGGTGGTGGAGGAGGTGGAGGTGATGGAGGTGAAATATTTTGATGGAGGTGGAGGTGTTTGATGGTGGTAGAGTGTTTGGTGGAGGTGATGGCAGAGGTGGAGGTGGTGGGGAGAGTGTTTTGGTAGAGGAAGTGGTGGAGGTGGAGCGTTTTGGTGGGGGAGGCAGAAGTGGTAGACGCAGCAGAGGTGGTAGAGGTGGAGGTCGAATGTTTGGAAGAGGCAGTGGAGGCAGAGGAGGCTGCAGAGGTGGCTGGGGTGGAGTGTTTTGGTGGAGGTGGAGGCGGGGACAGCAGAGGTGGAGGCAGAGATGGAATCTTTCAGTGGCAGAGGCGACAACAGCAGCTTTGGTGAGCACATGGCCTGGGTCCTTCACACTTTACCCCGGCGCGCTGCCTCAGTGGTAAGGACAGTATCAGCTCCTGCACCAGACGGTCCGCAGGGGGCGACCTTCAGGGCTCACTGACCCGGGGGGTTCAGGTTCACGCTCTGGATACTTGGGTCCTCTCCTGTCTGTGCAGGTATCACTGGGGGGCGCATGGCCTGAGATGGCAGCTCCAAGCCTCATACCCTGAAAGCTTCTCTGCCGCTCTTGGCCTTTCCTAGCCAGACTCTGGCCTGGTGAATGCTGTGCATTTATCTGCTTGGCCGGGTGCTTTGGCCAAGAGAAAAACCTGAAAATCCACAAATAATAGCTCTGAGATTCTATGCAACATGGTAAAATAACTGGGGTGAGAACAAATGGTTTCCAAATGTCAGTGTCTTTGGCTAGTGGAGTGCTAGTCATTTGAGGTAAACTAGCAGGGCTGTTTTGTCATCTCATTAGGAATCTGAGGTAGGCAGTCCAGGGTAGATGCAGCTGCTCTGTAATGTTCTCAGAGATCCAATTTTCTCCCCACTTCCAGCATCCTCCATTCTGTGGGCCTCAACCCTCATTCCTTTGGTCACAAGGTGGCTGCCATGTTACTGCCCTCACATCATGTATTTTTAGGAAGAAGAAGGGAAGAGAGTAAAAGGGCAGAAGACTTTCTCCTAGTGAAGCTTTGCTCTTTCATTTCAAACAAGATGCCTGTCCCAGGGATGTCTTCCTGCAGCTTCTTGGCACAACCTGTGTCATGTTGCCACTTTCTATTCTTTTTTTTGGGAAGAGTAGGGGGGTACAGAGCGATAATGCAGGACATATATACAGTGTGTAATAATCGAATCAGGATAGCTAGCACTTCCATTTGCTTAAACATTTAAACATTTTTGGTTAACGTATAATCATAATTATACATATTTATAAGGCATAGTATGATTTTTTAATTGCATACAGTATAATGAATTTCATTACGAGATTTTCATATCCTGTTCTAAGAGAAGATAATAAGTTGGGAGCTTTGGCAGCATAAGGCTCATAAAAATAAAAACAGGATTCTACTGGGAAGGAAGGGGGAAATTAATACTTTGCAGGTAACTAGCGGGGTCTTCTTCACCTACGTTCCCTGGTAGGTCTTACACTCACCCCTATAAAGTTCAGAAAATTAATGCTGCAGCAGAAGTTGAATTATAAGTGGATTAAGTTATAATTGATATCATGTCACTTTATGAAAAAGATCTATTTCTGAGGCCTCTGCACAGTACAAAGTTCAAAAATTTTTGCACAGGACTCACAAATTTGTGGGGACTTATTTCTGTTTCCCAGGCTAGGATTTAGCTCAGTTGGTAGTGCACCGCTCCACAGTCTCTGAGGTCCTGAGTTCGATTCTCAGCACCTCAAAAACGGGATAAGGACATGGCAATCCACTCCTGAAACAATCAGCCATTGAAAACCCTATGAGGGTTGGTATGAGTTGGACACAACTCGACAGCATCTAACAACAACAACAACAACATTTCTTTTTCCCAGGTGAGGAGTTTTCCATGGGCCATAAGCTTAGACATAAATTCTAGGTCACCCAGCCTGCCACTTTGAAGTTGTGAAATTCTCAATGCGTACTCTTAGTTTGAGAGTACTTTGATAATTTCAGATTTGTTCATGAAGTGAGGGTTTATTAATTTTATGTTGTATGATTTGTTCTTGTTAGGTTCCATCGAGTCGGTGGCCGAGTCGGTGTCTGACTCATAGCAAACCTACGTATGACAGGCAAAACTGTGTTGTTACTGCTTCTCTGCTTCTCATAGAGTTTTCAATGGCTGATTGTTTTTTGGGAGTGGGTTGCCAGGTCCTTCTCCCAAGCCTGCAGCACCTGGTATTCCCAGGTGGTCTCCCGTTCCAAGCACTAACCAAGCCCGACCCTGCTTAGCTTCCAGGATCTGACAGGATCAGACGCCACAGTGGTATGGCTGCAGGAGTTGCATGATTCAGGTGTGCATAACTAAAATTTTCATAACCTATGACCACTTTGTGTTCAGTTGATGAAGGCAGTAACGTGTAATATATTTTAGGGGGGAAATGCAGCCAAATGGTTAAAATACAAAAAGGCATAGAATCTAAAGTAGTGTTTTCAATCAGTGCTGGAAACTTTGTCTACCAAGGAGAGAGTCTTCCCCAAGTTTCCCCTGACTCTGGGAAGTCCTTTTTTGTACTACTGGGGACCTCATGCTTGCATGCTTTGCAAGTGCTGGACCACTGAGCTGCACCTCCAGCCCATTTTTTTACTTTTTGAGACAGATTCTCACGAAGTTATGCAGACTTCCCCTGGTCTCGAACTTGCAGTCCTCCTGCCTCTGCCTCCTGAGTCGCTGGGATGACAGCGTGCGCACCACTGTGCCCAGAGTCTTTGCGTTTCAATGCAGCCTCCCAAGATCTCTCATGTTATACCTCATGTGTATGTCTTACCTCCTCAATTTCAAAGGCAGACTGTGTATCATCAGGCTAGACGGTCTCATGATGCCTGGTGTAATGTGAAGGACTCAGCAGAGCTTCCTCGGGGTAAATATTTGTTGACCAAATAGAAAGATGTGGTTAAGTGAACGCTCACAGCTGGAAATGGAAACAGCCCCCACTTTGCCCTGTCCTTCATGTCCTTGGCCGTTTGAAAGAGCCCTCAACTTGGATGTGTCCAGCACTTCCCCGTGACATCCCCGAAACGATGCTCTGCATTTGTCGGTGGCCTCACATCCGGGAGTGCGCAGAGCCAAGCCCTCCCGCCGTGTGAGGTTGACCTTGCTAGCCTGGCCAGCCCGTGTCTGCCAGCTCTCTTCATGTCTAGTGCATGGGTTCCTCCTGGTCATGGGTGAGCTTGTTGTGGGGAGACACTCCAGGACCACACAAGTGTTCCTCATCAGCCTTGCGTCCACCCGTCCCAGCCTCCAGGGATGACTGCTGCCCAGATGGGCCACCTCTGTGATGGTGGCCAAATTGTGATTTGCTCGACCCTTTGTTCTCTCCGCTGCTGTTACTTGGTAATCTATTGTAAAGTAGGGAGAAGGACCCAGCAACCCACTCCCAAAAAACCAATCTGCCATTGAAAACCCCATGAGCAGCAGAGAAACACTGACAATAGTGATTCCCCTGTTGTACACAGGGTTGCTATGAATCAGATACCGATTTAACGGCACCTAACAACAACAACAACAACTGTAAAGGAAAGTGTAACCTTGTCCGTTTACTTACACTTTCTTTATATCAGTATGGAATTGTGGATTCCTGTGTTATTCAGTGGATTATAAATTATTGCTGCCATTCCCTCTTTCTCTCTCTTTTTCTCTTTCACATTTTCACTCTCTCTCACTGTCTCCCTCCCTCCGTCTCTCTCTCTCATTTTCAATCTCACTTAGTCTCCCTCCTTTCCTTACCCCTCTTCCCTCTTCTTTCCTCTCCTCTCCTCTCCTGCCCCCCCCTCCCCACTGCAGTAATAGATGTTGAACCCAGGGCCTCATGCGTGCTACACAAGTGCTCTACCACTGAGCCACACCCCCAACCCCTTTCTTTTTTATTTTGGGACAAGTTCTTGCTAAGTTGCACAGGCTTCCTGTGGCTTCCAACTCATGATCCTCCTGCCTCTGTCTCCTGTGTTGCTGGGATTATAGGTGTGCATCAGAATTCCCAGCTTCCTGACCTCTTCTGGCATGCAGACTTTCTTGGCCTTAGGTACTGGGAGCTCCTCCAAGCTGGCTCCTCTGCTGTTATCATCAGTCTGTTGAACACTCCCTGGATCTCCAGGATCAGTTTGTGCTTTGGGCGCCCAGGTGTGGGATGAGCCATGGCTTCAAGGTTGTTCCACTTCCTTGTAATGGCAAATGGTACTTAGAAGCCAAGATGTGGGGATTTGTGGTGCTCATTGCCTTGGGGTGCCTTGCAGGCAGAAAATGTGCAATGAATGTAAATGAACCTGCAAACACATGCGTCCATGGTCATCTATAACCACATCGGTGTCTGTCTCTGTGTGTGCACGTGATAGGCTAAGTTCCCATTGATTTGCCAGTGCTCCCTTCTCGGTCCCTCACTGCAGGGTTCATCATAGACGTCCTCCATTTTTGTGTTCCAAGAGTCAGAAATATGGCCTTGACTGGCCTTGGACACTTGTTTATTGCCCCATCAACCTACTCTTTGCTCAGCGTAACCAGTCTCCCAGTCATGCTGACTCTCTCCTGCCCTCCGGTGACCTTGGTGTTTGGTTATGTGCTATCCATGTGCCTCTGGGTAGCTGCAGGAGAGTATTGGACAGGTGAGGTGTGGTGTGGAGAGAGAGGTAGAGGAGGGTCATTCTTTCAGATAGAATGGTTTGAAGTACTGAAGTTGAAGGAGCAGTTTCATTTTTCTTTTCTGCTAGCTCAGTGTATGTTGAGTTTTCCCTAACTGATTTGTCCAGTCTTCAGAAGTGAGTAAGAAGAATATCAGCCGGTGATCCTTAGGCAACTTTTAGGAACTTTTATTTCTGACTTTTTCCAAATTCTCACTGCGAATATAATTCCTACTTAGGCAGTACATGTGCTCTCTATGCTGGGTAATCAATGCCCTGGACATTGGCTCCAATCTTTTGGTCCTAGGGCCATTTTGACCTTGTCCTTGACTCGTTGATCATACACTTGGTTTCCTATTTTCATTTCATTTCATTTATTTATTTATTTTGTCGTACTGGGGGTTGAACCCAGGGCCTCGCACTTGCATGCTTGGCAAGTGCTGTACCACTAAGCTGCACCCCCAGCCCATTTTTTTTAACTTTTTGAGACAGGGTCTCGTGAAATTATGCAGACTGCCTCTGGTCTCGAACTTGCGATCCCCCTGCCTCTGCCTCCCCAGGCATGCACCACCGCGCCTGGCTTCATTTCATTTTATTATTTCTTAATATTTTTTTTTTATTGGTGCTAGAGATTGAGCCTGGGGGCCTGCATTTGCTTTGCCACTGAGCTAAACTCCCAGCTCCTTGATCATGTGTTTGGACAATCAGTTGGGAATTGCTTAACTGAAGAAAATTAGTACATACTCCTTGGTGATCACAAGTATGTGGAAGGATTTGATTTACATTAAAATAGACATTGTTTAAAAATAATTTTTAGCTGGGCTCCACAGTGCAACTTGGGACGCTCAGGCAGGAGGATTGTGAGTTCGAGGCCAGAGGCGGAGTGTTGCATTTAGCAAGATCCTGTGTCAAAAAGAAACAAAAAATAGACCAATCCTGGGCAATATTTTACAATGAGTATTTCTGGTAGAAATAGCACAAAACGAACCTGATAAAGGCATACGTGCCATATAGTCAAATTTGATATAGTTGGACAGCTGGCTGGGAAAGTAAGATAGAAATTGACATTTGCTGAGACCAGATGAATAAAATTTGTGTTTGAATTCAGATCAACAAAAGAATCAGATCTTCACGATTCATTTTGACTCAAGATATTGGAGGTTGTAAGATAAAACAGTAGCCAATAGAGAGAATTCACAATGATTAAAACCATGTCTGTTAAACATTTGGTGTAGATAAATTCTGATTGCTTTAAAATTTACCTAGAAAAGAATTGATCCCAGCAAAAATAATGTCAAAAATTTAGTTCAAGCAGAAGAGAAAGGAGAATCAGTTACATACATTTTAGAGAAGGTTGGAAAACAAATTAAATTGGTCTCAAGAAATGAAAAGTGTTTTATCGCAGAGAAGTTAATCAGTGTTGATGTAATTCTGGTTCTCGTGTTTATAAACATGAGGTGAGAAAAATCCTCAGTGCCCATGCCCAAAACACTCATCAGAGAATTCATGGGTAAAATTATGGTATCAGAAGGTCCAGTTCCTGTTTTCTAATAATATCTAATTTTTGCATGCTAAATGCTTCCTTTAAACACCTTACAGGATAGGAGATTTTAGTTTACTGTTGTTTGGTTTTCTCTGTTCAATATATAGCAAAAGAAGCCAAATGCCATAAGATTTTCTGTAACCATAAAATAATTTACGAAGGGCTAGCTAAATACATGGATCAGAGAGGAAAGTTGTAGCAAATAGCTATATCACTGATCCTTTGTGCTGGGAGAGCATGCCCCTCTCTCTCTCACTTGAAATTCCTGGCTGTTCTGGTCTGCAATTTCAACATGAACCTGGAGGGCCAGCGTTCCTGATCTCACCAATGTCTAGCCACAGCGTACCATGATTTTACTCATTAGGACTTACTCCACCCCCTCCATGAGAAAGCAGGGTTTCAAACCCATGAAAACTGGGTTCAGGTTCAGGTCTGGGTTCCGTATGTTAAAATTTAGCACATCCAGGTTGAAATTTAAAATTCTAATCCTGTGTATAGACAAATAGAATGTTTATCAATTTTTTTTGGTATTTAAGTAGCTAATGATACAAAAATATATATTAAAAGCTGGACCCAAACCCAATGCTTTACTAGGTTCAGACTGAGGTTTGGGTTCAGGAAAAAAAAAAAAAATTTTAGTGCTGGAACTAGGATGGGCTTGGGGCTTAGGTTTGAGTTAGGTTTGAAACTCTGCCTACACATGCGATTTAATCCCGACCTGGAGCCCTCTAAATTGTTACCATACTCAGTGTGCGCTTGAACCGGCATGCAGATTTTCACAGGTTTGAAGCCCCTGGGAAAGTGACCTCCATGGACCCCTCCGGGGTCCTTTGTCAGCCCTGGGTAGACGGCATGTTGTTCTGGTGAGGTGGGTGCCAAAGACTGTTGACGAGCCACCACCTCGAGTCACCACTGAAAAAAAGGAAAGAGAAATAACGTGGGAGGAGAACTGCACAGATCTTCATGCACGCCCCCCTCTCTCGAGGCCTCTGGTCCCCACAGCTGGCCGTGCCCCGTCCCAGGTCACCAGGCATGCATATGTCCTGTGTTGCCGGCCCTGTGTCTCCAAACTGGATGTGACACTGAGCTCCCTGTGGCTACCCCGCCCCTCTGGGAGTGCAGGATGCCTTCCTGGAGGTAAAGGACTCTAACGGGATTATCTTCCTCATTAATTGGCCAACATGAGCAGAACCAGGAAGAGAGACTTGAGGGTCTTCTGCAGAACAAGGGATCTGACTATTGATGTAAGTTGAGGAATTCCAAAGGTCAGCCTGAATGCAGTTTGCCAATGGATAGCCCATTAGTGGGGGATTTTTGCCCTTCATTGGTCCTTTCTTTAGTAAACGTTGAATGTCCGGCTATTTCTCTGGGACTCTTACAGCCAGCCAGACTTGCAAGGATTCTTTGTTTTTTAAACAGTGGTGACAAGCACTCCATTCTTGTGAATAGTGCCAGCCTCTATCTTTGTCCAGTGGGCCTTCTGGATTGGTTTTGCAGCTCAGAGTGTTGTCTCCATCTTGGACCCGGGCCAGCCTCTCATCTCTCTCAGAGTTTCTTTTCTCCAGCAACTGTGAGCGGAGGAGCAACTTGGCTTCAGTTTTAAGCAGGGTTTTATTCATCAGAACGGAATAGAAAATGCAGGCCTTTTAGAAATTCAGGTCTTAGTGAAATGAAATGTTACAGAAAATATTATTTCAAAGGAAAGAGTGTGAGGCCTTCTGTACACTGCCTTAACCTGTATTTCGTAAAGTCCAGCATGAAAGCCGTTCTTGGATGCTGTCCTTAAAGGCTTATGTGTTGAAGATTTGGTCCCCAGCAGGTGGCGCTGTTGGGAGGTGGTGGAACCTTTAGGAGGCGGGACCTAGCGAGAGGAAGTCATTGGGAAAATGCCCCAGAAGGGAATATTGGGACTCCCTCCCCTTCCTGTTTCCATCTTTACTTTCTGGATGCCATAAAATGTACAGCCTATCTTCACCACACATTCCAACCATAATACATGGTGCTGCTGCAGGCCCAAAGCAATGGTGATCTGAAATCTCTGAAACCATGAGCAAAAATAAACCTTTTCTCTTACTAAGTTGACTATTTCAGGCATTTTGTTATAGTGACAGTAAACTGGCAAGCACACTGGATTTTGCAAGACCCTCTCTCTTTTTAGAGTGTAGATTCAGTTCCTGTTCCATGGCCTCTCTGCATGAAGATAAGCTACCAGCCTCCCAGCCAGAACATGCCCAAGCCTCATCTTAGGTTCAGCTGGGACTCCCCTTTCCCCTTCCCACTCTTTGTCATGCACACACACACACACACACACACACACACACACACTCACACACACTCAGCATAATCTTGCCTGCCTTTAAAATGGCCACAATCTAGCAGAGCAGGCAGAAATGTAAACAGCCATTGTTGTGTACAATAGTGGGGCAGTCCGGACGCTCAAAGTTGCCTGGCACGAGAGCATCTGATGAGTGGCCTTGAACTAGACCTGAAAGGTTGTGCATCATTTTGCTGGGGCAAAAAATGGGGAGGTGCTTATCAAGTGTAGGGAGCAGAGGAGGGAATGGAGCTAGAGCTAAGAGCTACCTGTTGTTTGAAGGGAGCTGCTGGGGGTTCTGAACCACAGAACTCTGCAGAGGTGCCCAAGGCTGGGGGAGTGGGGTGATGTGGGGGCTGGAGGGCAGAGCCTTGAACTCCATCCTTCCCTCCAGCCAGAGTAGCTCGGCTGTTTTCCAGGGAGAAGGGCATAGACCACTTGATCTGAACACAAGGATTCTAGGAAGCTGGGCCTGGTGGCACCCGCCTGTAATTCCAGCACTCAGGAGGCTGAGGCAGGATGGTGAGTTTGAGGTCAGCCTGGGCTACATAGTGAGACCCTCTTAGAAGGAGGGAGGGAAGGGAGGAACGAAGGCAGGCAGGCAGGCGGGCAGGCAGGCTGGCTGGCTTCTATTGCTAGGGTGGTTTTGTGAGACAGGGGACTGGCATAGAGCTAGGAAAGTGAGCAGAGGACCTTCATGGGGAGATGGCAAAGTAACCCAGGAGGGCACTTTGAAGAAGGGAGCAGGTGGTCCTCAGAGACTGTGGCCTCAGACACGGGCGGAGGGCAAAGGCATTGTGGACCTGGCTGTGGTCAGAGAAAGCCATTAGAGGCAGCAGAACCAGCTTTCACCTTTTTTATTTTTTATCTTGAGAGGAGGAGAATATTGGTTTTTGTTGTTGTTGTTGTTGTTGTTGTTGTTTTTCATACAGTCTCAGAACAGAGCTAGCTGTCCCTGCCTCAGATTCTACAGAGCTGCTGGGTGCAGTGGTGCACGCCTGTAATCCCAGCGGCTTGGGAGGAGGAGGCAGGAGGGTCGAAAGTTCAAGACCAGAGGCAGTCTTTGTAACTTAGCGAGACCCTGTCTCAAAAAGTAAAAAAATGGGCTGGGGGAGCAGCTCAGTGGTCCAGCACTTGCAGAGCATGCAGGCGCGAGGCCCTGGTTCAACCCCCAGTACCTAAAAAAAAAAAAAGAAAGAAAGAAAAAAAGAATCTACAGAGCTGACGCCACCTGTGCCTGACAGTTTTCTCACAATCCTGACAGCTGCAGCTGCCTGCCCTCTCCTGTCTCTGTGAAGGGGGTACCTGGGGTGGAACTGACCTTCCCAGAGCTGTGCTCGGGGTGGTGAGGGGTGTGACTGTGTGAATGGGGACATTTGGAGGTGATTAGTGATGTTGGCCGAGGGCAGGGGGGGCAGCAGGCAGGCTGGAGAAGGTTGAAAAATATGCAACTAAAGAAATAGGGGGCTGGGATTTAGCTCAGTTGGTAGAACGCTGCTCTGCAGTCTCTGAGGTCCTGGGTTCGATTCCCAGCACCACAAAAATGGGAGAAGGACATGGTGATCCATTCCTGAGGCAATCCTGAAACAATCAGCCATTGAAAACCCTGTGAGGGTCACTATGAGTCAGACCTAACACCTAACAACAACAACAAAGAAATAGGGGGTGGGGATGTAGCCCAGCGCGATGGAGTGTTTGTCTAGCAAGCATGAGGCCCTGGGTTCAACTCCAACAACAAAAATGAATAAACAAGAAAGATAGAATTTTGTGTGTGTGTGTTGCATGAGTTAGTTTATGGAAATAATTTGTTTTACCAGGCACGGTGGTGCACACCTGTCATCCCAGCAACCTAGGAGGCTGAGGCAGGAGGATCACCAGCCCAGGGCCAGATGTGGCCTGTGCAACTTAGCAAGGCTGTGACTGACTCAGCACAAAAAGTAAAAAACAGGCTGAAAGTGCAGCGTTGTGGCTGAGCACTTGTAAAGTGTGTGTAAGGCCCTGGGCAACCCCCTAGCACTGCAAAAAGAAAGGAAGGAAGGAAGGAAGGAGAGAAAATTTGTTTTTATGTAATATGGGTCTACTTCATCTTTTCAGAGCTGATCTTAGTTCATTACTCTGCACTCAGTGAATGGAATCACCTGATTTCCACATTTGTTAAGAAAGAATAGATCATCCCTGAGGAACAAAAGAAATAGTATTGCGGAGCTCCTTGTTTATGTGCACAGACTCACACACTCACACACACACACACACACACACACAATTTCACATCTTTGTAGAAAATTGGTTGCCTTTGTCCTTGAGACAGACACCGTTCCGTCCTCAGGAACGTAAACTCACCTGATTATGATGTGACTTCCGGGCACTGGAAGGAAATGAGGTTTCAGAACATGCTATTTTCTGTCTCTAAACCTGTGCTTTTGGGAGCTTTCCCATGTTTTATGTAGCTAACATTTCACGAGACCTGACCGTGTGCCTGCTGGACAAGAGCAAGGGCTGCGTGCCCAGAGCCCCAGTTCTTTGTGTTGGTTGAGGGGGGAAGCCTGGGAAGACAGGTGGACAGGAGGGAGGGAGCCATTGTCTCTCCTATGGCAGAGAGGAAATGAAGTGTTATAACTCAGTTCTCGTCAGTTACAACTTTACATGTTTTAGGAAGGCTTATTTCTGTGTGTCCGTCAGCTTGTCGTGCTGTGGGGGCTTGCGTGTTGCTGTGATGTTGAAAGCTAAACCACTAGTATCTCAGATTCCAGCAGGGCCACCCATGCTGGACAGGTTTCAGCTGAGCTTTCAGACTAAGACAGACTGGGGAGAAGGACTCAGTAGCCCACTCCTGAAACAATTAGCCATTGAAAACCCTATGAATAGCAGAGAAGCACTGTCAAATACAGTGCCAGAAAATGAGCCTCCCAGTCTAGAAGGCATTCAAGAAATTCCCAGGGAAGAGTTGCCTCCTCAAAGTTGAGTTGACCTTACTGGCAGGAAGGGAGTAAAGCCCCTGAGGCCTCATTTTGTTGATGTGGCATGACTCAAAATGAGAAGAAACACAGTGGTTGCAACAGTGGGCTCAAACATAAAATGATTGTGTGCCTGGCATGATATCAGGTAGAGCTTTGTTCTGCTGTACATAAGGTTGCTATGAGTCAGACCCGCCTAGAGTGCACCTAACAACAACACTAGGAAGGGTTATGTCTCAGAGCCTCATTTGCTTGCCATCAGGACCCCCACCAAGGCTTCCCTGAAGACCTTCATGGACTGCTTGTTCTAGGAATTCCACTCTGAGAGTCCTGATGGGCTTGGATAACAGTTCCTGTTCCCAGACGCTATTCTTCACATACATGCCGTCTTAGTCCTTTCCGACTGCTATAGCAAAGTACCAGAGACTGAGTGGCTTATAGACAGCAGAGGTTTATCTTGGTTCTGGAGGCTTGGAAATCCAAGATCCAGGCTACGGCAGATCCTTCCGGGTCTGGTTGAGAGCTCGTTCTACACAGACAGACATCTCACTGTGTCTTCACATGGCAGAGAGGGCAAGCAAGCTCCCTTGAGCCTCTTTTAAAAGGGCAGTAATCTCATTCGCGGCCTGCAGCTGTAGCCCTGTGGCATCCAGTCCCACCAGAGCTTGGAAGCTAATGAGGGACAGGCCTGGTTAGTACTTGGATGGGAGACCGCCTGGGAATACCAGGTGCTGTAGGCTTGGGAGACAGACCCGGCAACCCACTCCCAAAAATCAATCCACCATTCAAAACCCTGTGAACAGCAGAGAAACACTGACAATAGTGTTTTACCCGTTGTATGCAGGGATGCTATAAGTCAGATACCAACTCGACAGCACCTAACAACAACAACAACAATCTCATTCATGAGGCCCCCACCCTCATGACCTAATCACCTGTAAAGGCCCTGGCTCATAATGCCATCAGGATTTCAGCATAGAATTTGGGGGGACTCAGACATTCAGACCGTAGCGCATGAATCCAGCTGGGGTTGTGTCTTTCCTGCCTTCTCTTGTGACTCGGGAACATGGCAGCCAGTCTTCAGCCTTTGCCTACAGAGTCCTGAGAGCTGGCTCTGGGGGCTAACGTGGAGGGCAGAGTGCAGGCTTGAGAAATGGCTAGTGGTGGTAGGGTTCCGTACCTGGAGCTCTGCTTTGGGAACTGCATGGGATGCAAACCAGAGAGGGTTGGAACGTTCTGGGAAAGACGCCCCTGGCTGCTATAGATAGGAAGGGAGGATCCCAGCCTGCAGAGTGGGCACTGGGCAGAGAGAACAGCCAAAGCCCAAAGCGCCCAGATGCCTCTCCTGCTCTCAGTACTAAGGAGTCACACATCACCTGTGTTATTGTTGTTAGGTGCCATCAACCTGGGTCCGACTCATAGTAACCCCATATACAACAGAATGAATCACTCCCCGACACTGTGCCGTGCCCGGCGCTATGTCAGTGCTTCTCTGCTACTCGTAGGGTTTTCCCTGGCTGATTGTTTCAGGAGTGGGCTGCCTGGTCTTTCTCCCAAGCCTTTAGCACCCTGTATTCACAGGCAGTCTCCCATCCAAGGACTAACCAGGCTGACCCTGCTTAGCTTCCGAGATCTGACGGGATGGGATGCCAGGGTGCTGTGGCTGTAGACAGCCACTGTGTACGTGACCTTTAATACTACCCAGAAGCGCATGTGTAGCGAAACATCACCAGCACAGTGTAGTTGTGCACAGGAAAGATGTCATTCAAATTGGACCTCACCATCACCTCAGAACAGGAATGCTCCATGTTGGCTGCAGCCGTGGAGAGACCCTTTCTGTACTCCAGCAGGTCTTGGATGTGCGTTCACGACGTCCAGAGACTGAGCCTGGGAGAGGTAGGCTCCCAGAGCTGACTGCATTAGAACTCAGTTGTCCGGCAGCCCGACGCGGCCATTTAAGATGATCACAGGAGAGCAGAATCTCCTTTATGCTGCTCCGCGGGCTAGCCAGCTGCCCTGACCATTTAGCCGGCCACCAGGGGGCAGAGCTCTCTAGCATGTGCACTTTGGCTGCTGTGGCCAGCCCTTCAGCGTGGGTCCTTGGTGGTTAGAACACTTTATTTCATTGTCCTGGATTCTCAACCATCATAACTCTGCTTAAGTTTATGATGGATGCTCTGCACTGTGGAAATGAAACGTGGTAACCCTTCCAGTTTCCAGTTGTTTCTGTTGCTTGGATTGTTGGAAGCGGCTGGCATGAGGAGCCCTGCCCAGGGGAGGGTGGAAACTTGAACCTCCCTGTGCTTGTTTGAAGGTGATTTATATGCCAAAAGTGATAGCTGGAGAATAGGCTTAGCGTGGCTGTGTTATTCATTGGGGTGAAAGTGAAGGTCTGTGATCCACCCTTTAATGTCCTCCGTCCTATCAGAAATAAGTCAAGTTTTTCTGTTGAGATTCTTTAAAAAGATAAGTTGCTCCAAACCCATTATTTAAAACTAGCGATATACCTGTACTCCAAACATGGCTTTTGTTTTCTGACGTTTTAAAATCACCTATGATATTCATTTTCATGTTTTAATATAACATGAGCCATCTTTATATGCATTAACTTTATAAGCATTAACTTTGTTTCTCCATTTTCTATTGTGTGTTGAATTTTGAAAGTTTTATTGCAGGTAGAGGGTGAAAACTATAAAATAGCTTTTGTTTTAGGTTTTTCTTTTGTTCCAGTTAAATACTTTGAGTTACTTCATTTTATTTTGGTGACTCATAATCACTAACTTTCCCATACCATTTTGGCATGAAAATTCATTTTCAACATTTTGGAAATTACCTCACTATTCTTATTATTGCTATCTACATTTTAAAAACCTATCTTAGCCATGTTCTTGTTAGAGGCCATTGAGTCAGGTTTGACTCATACTGACCAGATGTACAACAGAAGGAAACACTCCCTGACACTGTGCCATGCCCAGCACTATGTCAGTGCTTCTCTGGTATTCATAGGGTTTTCATTGGCTGATTTTTTTTTTTTGGGGGGGGGAGTGGGTGGCCAGGTTCTTCTCCCAAGCCTACAGCACCTTGTGTTCCCAGGCGGTCTCCCATCCAAGTACTAACCAGGCCCGGCCCTGCTTAGCTTCTGAGATGTGACGGGATCGGACACCACAGTGCTAAGGCTCCAGGTCATTCCTTCATTTAAATAAACTTAAATGAGAAAGCCAGAAATGGTGCCAACAGAAGCAAATACATTTGTAGACCTCTGAGTCCTTCAGTTTTTGTTTGAGGTTTGGTTTTACAATATATTACCTGTTACTACTTGTTTTTCCTCTTTGTTTTTTCTTGTTTGAACAATTTCACAAATACCAAACTCTTAAAACAGCGAACTTCTCTGAGTATAAATCCTATAGTATTCATGTTATATGTGTGTAATTATGAAATATGATAGAGTCTAATACTACTGGGGTTTTTGTTTTGTTTTGTCTGTTTGTTGTGTTTTTTTTGTTTTTTTTTTTTGCTAATCATTGGAAGGGTCATGTGAACATCAGAACTCAAGTATAACACTTCCTATCACTTAAAATGCCTGCAGCTGTAGCCCTGTGGCATCTGATCCCGTCAGATCTCGGAAGCTAAGCAGGATCGGGCCTGGTTAGTACCTGGATGGGAGACCGCCAGGGAACACCAGAAGCTGTAGGCTCGGGAGAAGGACCTGGCAACCCCCTCCCAAAAATCAATCTGCCATTGAAAACCCTATGAACAGCAGAGAAGCACTGACAATAGTGTTTCCCCTGTTGCACAGAGGGTCGCTATGAGTCGGATACCGACTCGATGGCACCTAACAACAACAACAACATCACTTAAAATAAGTAGCGAATGAAATGAACCACTTGTTACAAGGTGGGTGTCTGCCTGTAGTATGAGGGGAAATCAGCTGGAGATTTGTAGGGAATGAGAGGAAGCCAGAAACCGGGAGCCCACAGTGAACGTGATCAGCTGTGCAGCTGGACGCCACCGGGCCCCAGCAATCTGAATGCCATTGTAAGGGAGCTCTGCAGACCTAATGTGGGTCTCGTCAGGCAAGGTGGAGCTGTCTGTGGGCTATGGCAGCGCTTGTGTTCAGCCAGTAAATGGTAGTTATGTGGATTTGGGGGGCATCCTTTAATTTGCAGTGCTGAGGATCAACCCCACCCCCACCCCGTGTCTTGTCAGCTTGTCATGCTGTGGGGGCTGCGTGTTGCTGTGATGCTGAAAGCTGTGCCACTGGTATTACAGACACCAGCAGAGCCACCCATGGTGGACGGGTTTCAGCTGAGCTTCCAGACTAAGACAGACTAGGGAGAAGGGCCTGGCAGCTCACTCTTGAAATAAGTAACCATTGAAAACCCTATGAATAGCAGAGAAGCGCTGTCAAATATAGTGCTGAAAATGAGCACCCCAGGCTGGAAGGCATTCAAGAGACAACCAGGGAAGAGTTGCTTCCTCAAAGTAGAGTTAACCTTAATGATGGGAATGGAGCAAAGCCCCTGGGACCTGCTTTTGCTGATATGGCACGAATCAAAATGAGAAGAAACACAGTGGGTGTGAAAATGGGCTCAAACATAAAAAGATTGTGTGCGTGACACAGTGTTGGGAACGGTTTCGTTCTGTTGTGCATAGGGTTGCTGTAAATCGGACCCAGGTGGACAGCACCTAACAATAACAACAAGATCAAGCCCAGGGCCTTGCACATGACAGGCAGGCACTCTGCCACTGAGCTACACCCCCAGCCCAAGGGAGGACTCCACACAATTCAAGTGGGCAAGAAAGGAGCTGTTTCTGGGGAGCTGGTTCCTTGTCAGGGCGCAGATTGCACAGGAGAGCAGCAGGTTGGGGCTCCAGTCCCAGAGGACACCCAGCATCCTGTCTGAGGCTAAGGCAGGAGGAGAGCAGCGAGCACCGAAGGTGCGACAAGGGAAGCCTCGGTTGGAGAGGCAGTGGGTGGCCGTCTGGGTGCAGGCGGAGGAACTGGAGGCCAGCCAGGGTCTCAGGGATGTGCTGGGGCTGGAGCAACAAGGGCTGCGCGGGGCGGGGTGGGGTCCACGGTAGGCTGGGCGAGGAAGGCAGGTGCTGCCGACATAGCTGCGCGCTGATGCTGAAGGTCGAGTGGACCACTGCATGAGATGAGCCAGTTTTTAATTGGGAGGGTGTAGAGCCTGATGTCTATCTAGGGCAAGCCTTGGAAGATACCCAAGGCTATGGAGGGGCCTCTTGTGCTGCAGAGAGGGACAGGTATGTGGACGCCAAAGCACACAGGAGGAGACACTGGCCCAGAGAGGGAAGGGAAGAGGTGTGACCTGGGCTTGGGTAGGCTGGGGAGGTAGTTTCCCTTTCCAAGAGGACACTGAGATTGCCAGCTGAGGAAGAGGGAGAGAGTGGACACTCTAAAGAGAGTGACCAAGCCCAGCGCGGTGGCCCACGCCCGTCATCCCAGGAACTCAACAGGTGGAGGCAGGAGGCCACAGGTTCGAGGCCAGAGGCAGCCTGCACCACCTACCAAGTCCTTATCTCAAGATAAAAAATTTAAAAATGAGGTAGGGGTGCGGCTCAGTAGCAGAGAATTTGCAAAGCATGCAGGAGGCCCTGGGTTCAGTCCCCAGTACTGCAAAGATAGATGATAGATAGATAGATAGATAGATAGATAGATAGATAGATAGATAGAGTATAGATAGATAATAGATAGATAAATGATAGATGATAGATGATAGATAGATAAATGATAGAAGATAGATAATAGATGATAGATGATCGGTAGGTACATAGATAGATAGATGATAGATAGAAGATAGATAGATAGATAGATAGATAGATAGATAGTTGATAGAGTATAGATAATAGATAAATGATAGATGATAGATGATAGGTAAATTGTAGAAGATAGATAATAGATGATAGATAGATGATCGGTAGGTAGGTAGATAGATAGATACATAGATACATAGATAGATGATAGACAGGTAAGATCGCTGCTGAGGGTCAGCAGGAGAGGGAGATGGCCGGAAGCGCGCGTGGGAACTGCAGAGGCTCAAGGTGAGCAGCTGATGAGATGACGTCTCTGCAGACGTGTGATGCGTGCAGGTGACTTCAGAGACGCCTCCGAGGCAGGGGCTTGGTGCAGCAAGAGCTTCAGCCTGAGGGCTGGATGGGAGAGTTTCAGCTTGGCAGGAATGGAGTGACAAAGCCAGGTGTAGCTTTGGGACAGGGCTGCTGGAACAGAGCGGAGGTCAAGGTCAGGCAGGGCTTGTGAAGCCGCAGAGTGGCTTTGGGTAGCTAGGCAGGCATTAGCGCTAACCATTTCCTGACCCTTCTGATGTCACTAACGCCTCAAGGGAGGTACAAGGATTTTTTTCTTTTCTTTTCTTTTTTAAATTAATTATTTATTTATTTATTTATTTATTTATTTATTTATTTATTTTGGTGGTACTCAGGGACTGAACCCAGGGCCTCACACACACTTTGCAAGTGCTCTACCACTGAGCTGGACCCTCAGTCCGTATTTAATTTTTTTTTTTTATCTTGAGACAGGGTCTTGCTAAGTTATGCAGGCTGCCTCTGGCCTTGATCTTGAAGTCCTCCTGCCTCTGCCTCCCAAATTGCTGGGATTAAAGGTGTGAGCCGTCATGCCTGGTTCAGAGGTTTATATCTATCTGTCTCTATATCTATATCTATATCACTGTCTATATAGATATCTATAGATAAATATATAGATCTATATCTATATATAAATACATGGATATCTATATAGATATATATCTATATTTTTCTATAAATATCTATATATAAATATATAGATATATATTTATATATCTAGATATATATTTAGATATTTATCTATTTATCTATCTATAAATATCTATAAATATAGATATTTATCTATATTTAGATATTTAGATATATTTAGATATTTAGATATATATCTAGATATTTATATATAGAGATATATATTTTTCTATAAATATCTATATATAAATATATATAGATAAATATAGATATTTATCTACATATAAATGTAGATATAGATATCTATATAGTTATAGATAGATATATAGATATCTATATCTATATTTATATACAGATATCTATATAGATAGGTAGTTATAGACTATATACATATCTATGTCTATATTTATATAGAAATATCTATATAGATTTTTTGTTGTTGTTGTTGTTAGGTGCCATCAAGTTGGTATCCAACTCATAGCGACCCTCATAGGGTTTTCAATGGCTGACTGTTTTCAGGATTGCCTTGGGAGTGGATCATCAGGTCCTTCTCCCATTTTTGCAGTGCTGGGAATTGAACTCGGGACCTCAGAGACTGCAGTGCAGTGCTCTACCAACTGAGCTAAATCCCAGCCCTATCTATATAGATAGATAATTATAAAAATCGATAATATATGTATTATCTATATATAAATATATAGATATTTATATAAATAAATATATATAAATATATAGATATCTAGATAGATAGATAGACAGACAGACAGACAGACACAGACAGACAGACAGACCTACCTGACAATCTGTGAAATAGGGGCTTCATTGCTGCTGGCTAGAACAGAGGAGGAAGAGGGAGAATGGGTGGAGGGCCTCCGCTGCTGGGAGCTAGTTAGGTTGAACACAGTGTCTACCAGGTAAATGTAAAGAATTTAAATTTGATTAGAATTTGAGGAAAAACTTGAGAATAAGGAGCCTTTGAAAGAAGAAAAAGGAAAAGGATTTCTGGAGGCAGTTTGAAGTGCGTACTCAGGGAGACCCACAAGTGTTCCTGGTGGGTGTGAAAACAGAAAAGGGCTCATTTGAGCAAATAGCAGAAGCATGTGTGGAATGTGGCACAGTGGAGCCTAGGAATGTCTTTGTGACTTCAGTTCTGACAGTCACGCTCTGGGTCCTCAGAAGAGAGCAAAAAGAAAATCTCAACTCCCTTCTGATGGCGCTGCTTGGATGCTACATTAAAGACTTAATGTAGTAATTTATTTTAATGTACAGAAAGTTAGCGATTTCGGAATCCGAACTTGTGCAACACCCTGAAATCCGCAGTCAAAGGAAAATCTTTCCCAGTTTTGCTTCTCACATCCCATGGACTCTCCACGCCCTCCTCATAACAAAGCTCGTAATGAGCGTTTGCCTCTAATATATGTTTGTATTTGAAGTGGAAAACCAGTTTTAGAAATGCCGCATATTTTAGTTGGAGGCCCTCATTATGCCTATGCTCAGAAAATAAATGCTCTCTCACTTTTTTAAAGTTTATTACTCATAAATTTTAGATCCCTCTTTAAGAGTACTTAAGGAGGTTAGTAAGCATTCTTGCTTTTCCGGTTTGTTGGGTTAATGACACAAGAATGTCTCCATTTGTATTTTATCTCCTAGTCACTTAAGGTGGGGCTGACTTGGGATAGGTCAGAAGCGAAGTGTGGGCTTCGGATGTGGAAAGGGTTGGGAAGGTCAGCGGCAGCCCAGCCCTACCTACCAGCCCTATGTACCAGCTCTATACAAAGTATATAAAGTCCCGTGACTCATCGTATTCCTTGTTTAATGGGATGCATGGGAAGACATGTGGGCTATTTCACCTGGAATTGTTTTGCTTTTGATTCTGTGTCTTCAACTAGCAATTATGCAGTTGACCAGGTAGCTCGGATTCATTGTGCATAACAAATACTCACCAGTATTTATTGACTACTTCTGTGGGTAGACACTTGGATTATCCAAAAAAAATGGCATTAGAATAAATTACTGTTTTGCTTCTTTTGAAAAGCACAAACCCTTGTCAGACATTTGTGTCAGCGGTTAACTCATTTCAAAAATTCCCCTTAGCATCAACTTCTACGAAGTCCCTTAAATACTGGGCTCAGTTCTCACGCCATGGGTGACCTGAAGCAAATGCATAATGAGGGATTCTTTCCTTTTCTAGCAAGCCCTTGGATACAGCTTCCTGTGAGAGCTTCTTTTTTTTTTTTTTTTTTTTTTAACGCGGTACTAGGGGTTGAACCCAGGGCCTTGCGCTTGCATGCTATGGAAGTGCTGGACCACTGAGCTGCACCCCCAGCCCTTTTTTTGTTTTTTTTTTTTACTTTTTGAGACAGGGTCTCGCTAAATTACACAGACTTCCTCTGGTCTCGAACTTGCGTGGCTCCGCCTCCCAAGCTGCTGGGATTACAGGCATGCGCCACCACGCCCAGCTATGTGAGTGCTTCTTGACGTAAGTGGAACTTGAACATGCCATGGTCCTCACATTGCTAAGTTAACCTAGCTTGAGGGCCTCCTCTCCTCATCACCCTGAGATACCTCTGTGGTGGCACCAGTTGTTTTTTATTTATTTTTTTGTGTGGTCCTGGGGGTTAAACCCAGGGCCTCGCGCCTGCATGCTCCGCAAGTGCTGGACCACTGAGCTACACCTCCAGTCCATTTTTTTTTTTTTTTTTTCATTTTTGAGACAGGGTCTCGCTAAGTTACGCAGACTGCCTCTGGTCTCGACCTTGCAATCTGCCTGTCTCCCCCTCCTAAGCCGCTGGGATTACAGGCATGCGCCACCTCGCCCAGCTCACCAGTTCTCTTCTTGTGAGGAGTCATATCACCTGGGACTGGGGCCTGGGGTCTGGGGGTCAGTGGTAGGGTGCTTGGCCAGCGCGCCAAGGCGCTGGGTTTCTTCCCCAGCTCAAGAGAAAAGAAAGTCACGGTCCCCTGTCAGGAGCCCAGCCCCAGCTACTGCTTTCAGGGTATTGGGTCCTGATTTTCTTCTCTCTTCCAGCATCTTTGTCATTCAGTGATCTGGGCTTCTCTCTGGTTAAGAAACACATCTCTGATATCCTGGAAACAAAAAACAAACAAAAAAAACCTTCTACTTGATTTATCACCTTTTTTTCTGGCCAGACTTGCTGACCACATGATCTACACATGTGTCTCTAACCCCTTTATGTGTTTCTCTGCCTTCCTGTGATCTAACCTTTTGCGCACAACTCTCTGCCTGATGGTTAAGGATGCCGGCCTTTTCTTTTCTTTTTTTTAATTTGTTTTCATTTAGTGTTAAAATCAATGATTTTAGGCTTCTTCTGTTCTTTTTTTAAAATTTGTTTTCATTTAATGTTAAAATCAATGGTTTTAGATTCCACTAGGAGTAGGATCGTCTACAGATATACCACTGTGGCATCTGATCCAGTCAGATCTCGGAAGCTAAGCAGGGTCAGGCCTGGTTAGTCCTTGGATGGGAGACCGCCTGGGAACACCAGGTGCTATAGGCTTGGGAGAAGGACCTGGCAACCCACTCCCAAAAAACAATCAGCCACTGAAAACCCTATGAGTAGCAGAGAAGCACTAACGATAGTGTTTCAGCTGTTGTATGTAGGGTCGCTATGGTTAGACACTGACTTTGATACCTAACAACAATTGTTTATTCTGCTAGTGGGAGTTTGGGGTTATGCTGTAGTGAGCTACAACCTACTGATCACTCCCTCCCTCCTTTCCAGGCTGGCTGGCCTCCAGCAGGTGCTGGATCTGAGGGGGCCACTGGTTAAATGGGGCACCCAGGAAAACCAAACCGTAAAGAGATAGATGAAGACACTGTAGAGAGCTAAGGAGCTGGAAACAAGAGAAAAGAATTAGCTTATTTCTTGTCTTCCTCTCTTTGATGGTCAATGTCCATCCGTCAATAATAAAAACTACTGAACTTTAGCCTTTAAATGGGTGGATTTTATGGTCTGTGAAATAGACCTCAATAAAACTGTAAAAAAGAAAGCTCTGCCTGTCAGAAGAATTGAAGGAGAAGGCATCAGAGACTGCGACCTGCTCCTGGGTCTCAGGAGCCTGCCTCCTGAGTGTGTGCCCGAGTTTGGATGTGGAATGACCCCAAAAGGCACATGTGCTCAGGGGTTGGTCCCAGACTCTAGTGCCATTGGATGGTGGTGGAAAGATTTAGGAGATGGGACCTAGTGGGAGGGCGTGGCACAGTGTCAGGGAGTGTTTCGTTCCGTTGCGCATAGGTTTGTACTATGAGTCGCACCGATGGCACCTAATCTCATCTCTTCTCTCTTCTTCTTCCTCCTCCTCCTCCTCCTTTTCCTCTTCTTCCTCCTCTTCTTCTTTTTCCTCCTCCTCCTCTTCTCCTCCTCTTCCTCTTCCTCCTCCTCTTCTTCTTTTTCCTCCTCCTCCTCTTCCTCTTCTTTTTCCTCCTCCTCCTCCTCGTCCTCCTCCTCCTCCTTCTTCCTTTCTCTCTCCCCTCCCCCCCGCCTCCTGGCAGCATAAAGTGAGCAGCTTGCCTGCCACATCCTCCCACTGTGATGTATGGGCTGCCACAGGTGCAGTCTCTGAGGTCTCTAGTTCAGTTCCCAGCACCACAAAAGTGGGAGAAGGATGTGGCAATCCACTCCCTAGGCAATCCCGAAACAGTCAGCCACTGAAAACGCTATGAGGGTCACTGAGTCCTCCCTCATAGGTGCAAAGGTGCAAAGATAATGGGACTGAGTAACTATGGACTGAAACCTCCAGACCTGTGACCCTAAATAAACCCCTCCTCCTTTTCAGCTATCACGTGTTTGTTACAGTGGTGGAAGGCTGACTAACATAGTGCGTGACAGATACTTCCAGGGGCAGTACCTATAGAAAAAAAATGTGTGTGTGTCTGTGTGTGTGTCTGTGTGTGTGTCTAAGAATAATGGCTCCAGAGCCAGGCACCATGGCACACGCCTGTCACCCCAACCACTTGGGACGTGGAGGCAGGAGGATCTCGAGTTTGAGGCCAGAGGTAGCCTGCTTAGCCTAGCGAGACCCTGTCTCAAAATAAAAAAATAAAGTAAAGGATCTGGGGGTGCAGCTCAGTGGTAGAGCTCTTGCCTAGCATGTGTGAGGGTTCAACCCCCAGTACTGTAAAAATTAAAAATCAAAAAAATGCATAATGACCCTTGGTGGACGCTGTGCCTTAGAGCTAGTAATTAATATACCCGCAGCAACAAACTGACATTTTATTTTAAATAAAAAAGGAGGGAATGCAGAAAGGACACAGGCCACCTTTGATGGATTCCTGCTGAGGTCGATGCTGTCACCTCCCCTCTTGAAGATGAGGAAGCTTAGGTGGGCAGATGTTGAAGAACCTCTTCCTAACCAGGGCAGAAGAGAGGTTATGAGTACGCTAATTGTCCTAAGTTGATCATCACCCAGTGTATACATGAAGCAAAACATTCCTAAGAAGTTTTTAGGGCTGGGATTTAGTTCAATTGGTGGAGCGCCGCTCTGCAGTCTCTGAGGTACGGAGTTCAGTTCCTTGCACCGTGAAAATGGGAGAAGGACGTGGCAACCCACTCCTGAGGAAATCCCGAAACAATCAGCCATTGAAAACCCTATGATGGTCGCTAGGAGTCGGACACAACTCAAGGACACCGAACACCAAGTTTTAATGTTTTTTTTTTTTTAATTTCTAGAAGGTTTTTAAGTAGTTTTTAAGTAGACATTTAGTTTTTTATGGTCAGAAATTTCAGACTTTTAACGTTTCCTTCAGCTGATTTAATGAAATTCAGTTAAAATTTTAGTGATAATCGTACTGCTGTTTATTAGCATTATCCCATTGTTAACCTGTTTATTATCCTATTACCGTTTTCTTTGTTCTCTTGTATTTCCTTTCCGCTCTTTTCCCTGTGGCTTTTAGTAACCATTTAATTTCTTTTAAAAATACCACCTTCCATGTTACTCTTAAAAATATTTATTCTTCTCAAGAGATGAGAAACCTACAACCCTCAATTAGACATTTTCCCACACAGCTAATCACTGCATTTTCACACCAATTATTTCTTTTTCACTTTACCTAATTTTAGAAAATTCTCAACTGCTCCCCTGAAGATTTTCTTAGAAGCTTAAAAAACATAACCCTTTACAAATATGTTCATTTGTAGCCTAAGAGTTAATCTGTTAATTTGCAAGTGAAAGCTACTAAGATACCAGATTAATAGACTACATTGTCCACTGTCTTTGGCATTAATTTCCATATTTCTCTATAGCTTATTTTTTTATTTCCCCTACTCATCTCTTCATTTTCTTAGATTCTCTCTCTCCCTTCTATGGAAGGAGGAAGAAGATTTTATTTTCCTTGGAAAATCTTCATTTTCACTCCATAGGTTATTTTATTATGAGTGACCACGGTGAAACTCCCATGTGTCTGTCAGCCTTTCGTGCTGTGGGGGTTTGCATGTTGCTGTAATGCTGTCAGCTATGCCATTGGTATCACAGCAGCAGGGCCACCCGTAGCGGGCAGGTTTCAGCTGAGCTTCCAGACGAAAACAGACTAAGGAGAAGGACCCAGCAGCCTGCTCCAGAACAATTAGCCATTGAAAACCCTATGAGTACCAGAGAAGCACTGTCAGATATAGTGCCAGAAAATAAGCACCCCAGGCTGTAAAGAATTCAAGAAACGGCTGAGGAAGAGTTGCCTCCTCAAAGTAGGGTCGACCTTAATGATGGGAATGGAGTACAGCCCCAGGGACCTCTATTTGCTGATATAGCATGAATCAAAATGAGAGGAAAAAAAAAAAAAAAACAATGGCTGCAACAATGGGCTCAAACATAAAAAGGCTGTGTGCATGACACAGTGTTGGATAGTGTTTCGTTCTGCAGCACATAGGGTTGCTATGAGTCGGACCTGGCTTCAGGGCACCAAACAACAGCAGCAAGTCATAGTGAAAAGAATCTGCATTTGAACTTGGAGAAAACTCAAACTCTGAATAACAATTCTGGAATTTCCACGTTGTGAAACCAGCAGGTCATATCTGAGTGAAGAGATGACTAAGAATATTGTATCAGGGTATTAGTATTCAGAAGCCGTTGTAACCAAATGCAAAACTTTCTATGTACCAAGAGAAATATCAAAAAAGAGAAAAAAGAGCAAAGAAAACAGACCTCACGCTATACACTGACTGTGGAGTTTTTTGTTTGTTGTTTTTGTTTTTTTTGGCAATACTCTGGGTTGAATCCAGTCCCTTGAATGTACTTTGCAAGGGCTCTACCACTGAGCTGCACCCCAAGCTCATGTCTTTCTTTTTATCTTGAGACAGGGTCTCACTAAGTTATGCAGGCTGCCTCTGGCCTTGAACTTGTGATTATCTTGCCTCCACCTCCCAAATCACTGGGATTAAAACGTGTGCCCCACGCCCAGCTTCATGGTCCTGTTAAAAGTTAAGGATTCTTGTAACTGGGGGGTGTAGTTTAGTGGTACAGCATGCACTTGGCATGTGCAAGGCCCTTGCTTCAATCCCCAGGACCCAGCAACAACAACAAAAAGTTAAAGATTTTCCAATTGAATGGTAAATTAAAATTTCACTCTCTCTAGTGCACAGAGACACTCTTAGAAGAAAGTGATTGAATTGTGTTACAAACAAAGGAAGATATGCCATGAAGGTACCTACAAAAGAAAGTCTCGCTATCGACAAGGTGGAATTAAACCCAAGAAAGCATTACACAATCCAGAGAGACCGCATAATCCTGAAGCCTGTCATTCACGACGGAGCAATGGCAGTTTTAACTCTCCTTGCCCTAAAGAACCCAGAAACAGCTTTCCTGAAGCAGAAACCACAGGAAGGGAAGGAGTAGTTGATTCAGCCTAATGATAGGAGAATCTTACCTACGTCACTCTCTTTTACACAGCTCAAGTACAAAGAAATGCAAGGGTATAGCTGGCCTAAATAAATAATCAACCGGAGATCTATAGCTCTATATTAAACTCTGTATCCCAACAATAGAGACTAGACCTTGATTTCAAGTGCACAGATCATTTATACTAGTTGACTTCATGTCAGTTGAATTTTTAAAAGTCAAATAATTTTGAAAGAATACAAATCAAAATTTTCTGATTAAAAGTAGAAACTAATAAGGAAAATAAAAACCTGGTCACACAATGTCAACACACTTAACATTCCTGAACTGTGAGCTTATACCTGATTAAGAAGATAAATTTTGGCTGAGTGGCGCACACCTATATTCCAGTGACTCAGGAGGCTGTGGCAGGAGGATCATAGGTTCAAGGTCAGAGGCAGCCTGTGCAACTTAGCAAGAATCTGTCTCAAAAGGAGTGGGGGGGAGGCAAAGAAGGAAGGAAAAGGAAAGGAAAAGAAAAAGAAAATAAGAAAGAAAGAAAGAAGAAAGAGAAAGGAAGAAAGCAAGCCAGGAAGGAAGGAAGGAAGGGACAAAATAAATGAAAAAGAGGATCAGGATGTTTGCTGTAATGCACATCTTGACTTTAAAAATAAAGGTCATTTAAAAACCTGAAAAAAAAAAAAAAAAGAGGATCAGGGTGCTGCTCAGTCACAGAGCACTTGTCTGTTGTTGTTGTTAGGTGCCATCAAGTCGGTATCCGACTCATAGGGACCCTCACAGGGTTTTCAATGGCTGACTGTTTCGGGATTGCCTTGGGAGTGGATTGCCAGGCTCTTCTCCCATTTTTGCGGTGCTAGGAATTGAACTCTGGTCCTCAGAGACTGCAGCACAGCGCTCTACCTAGTATGTACAAAGCCCCTGGGTCCAATCTCAGTACTGGAAAAAAAAGATAAAACTTTATGTACATTTTACCATTGTTGTGTTGAAATCTAAAAATGAAAACAAATCAACTACTTTAATGATACCCAAAACAATGCCTGTTCGGTCTAATTTCTGAACTGATGAGTAGAATAAGATCTGACGGGCTTTGCCATCACACAGACCTGGGGTCCAATCACAGATATTCCACAACTTTGAGATCTAAGAAAATCCATGACCGTTAAGCGTTTCTTAAATTCCCTAACTTTGAAGTGGATGAACTCACCTACATTAGAGTGAATATTTCTTTAGAACTTATGTAAAATGCCTGATCAGTTCATTATTTAAAAGTTGTGTTTCTTCCCTCAAAGTTGTTTTTCTTTTTTGTTTCTGTTTGTCTTGTTTTGTTTTGCCTGGTACAGCATGTTGAACCTGGGGCCTCGATATGCTGGGTGCATGCTGTACCAACTGAGCTGTACCCCTAGCCCCTCTTTCGTTTTTTATTTTCAAGACAGAGTCTCACTAAGTTGCACAGGCACCCTCTGGCCTCAAACTGGCGATCTTCCTGCCTCAGCCTCCCGAGTCGCTGGGATTACAGACGTGCGCCACTGTGCCTGGCTTCCTTCAAAGTTTTGTCCTTAAATTAGTTCCATGTAGTGAACAGTCTGAATATGCACTCACAATTTTCATTAACATTCAGAGAAGATACCAACGTAGATGTCAAGAGAGAGAGGCAAAAGGTAGTACAGCACTATTTAAATTTCATTTCTTTAAAGTTCAAGAGGGCTGGGATTTAGCTCAGTGGGTAGAGCGCTGCGCTGCAGTCTCTGAGGCCCCGAGTTCAATTCCCAGCAACGCAAAAATGGGAGCAGGGCCTGGCAATCCACTCCCAAGGCAATCCCAAAGCACTCAGCCATTGAAAACCCTATGAGGGTCGCTATGAGTCGGATACCGACTTGGCACCTAACAACAACAACAACAACAAAGTTCAAGAACGAGGAAGAGGGGAGTGACTGTTTACTTCGGTGCCAATTTATTCTAAATACAAAACACGCCATTATTACTCACAGTGCAGCTATAGAATGGAATTTCGACCTAAAACAAACTCTAGCGTCAACGCCCTACTCAAACAGATGAAGATAGCATGGCTCAGAGTAGCTGGCGGACTTCCTGGAAGTCTCACAGTGATAGAGCCAGGATTGGAGTGTGTTTTCTCCCACGAGGGACCACCAGAAGAGTAACATCTTTGGAGTAAAACTAGTAGTACCGGAAGGAGGGAGACAAAAGATTCGCAAAGAAAAGAGATAAAGTACCTGCAGGAACAAAACCTACCTACAATGTAGAAGTTTTTAGAGTAGAGTAAGAACACCCATTTGCTTCAAGGTCATAAATAGGTCATTTTGTTCATTATTCTCTTAAAATTGCTTTGTCTTAGTACATTGGATTGCTCTAACAACAATTCCATCAACTAAGTAGCTTAAAAGCAACAGAAATTTTTACAAGTGTAGCAGCTGGAATGTCCAAGATCAAGGCTCCAGGTTTGGTGTCTGGTGAGGGGCCACTCTCTGCAAAATAGATGGGGTCTTCTTACTGGGTCCTCACATGATAGAAGGGACAAGGCAGCTTTCCAGGGTCTCTTTCAACCCCATTCATCGGGGCTGTACTGGCATGGCCTAGTCACCTCTCACCGGCCCCACCTCATCTTTCTTTTTATTGGTTTTTTTTTGTTGTTGTTGTTGTTGTTTTGTTTGTTTGTTTGTTTCTTTGCAGTGCCAGAGATCAAATCTAGGGCCTCGAAAATGGTAGGCAAGCCCTCTACCACTGAGCCACACCAAAAGCCTGATCCCACTCTTAATACTGTTACCTTCAAAGGGGTTAGATTCCAATGTGAATTTCAAGGGGGCATAGCCCATTACACTCATCCATGTAGAAATGTTTAAAACTCTAAACAGTTCTTAGATCAGAAGGAAAATACGGGCAAAATCACAGAATTTTTGGAAAATAAAAATAAAAGCATAAAAAGCTGAGCACGATCGCCAGGTGCGGTGGTGCACGCCTGTCATCCCAGTGACTCAGGAGGCAGAGGCAGGAGGATCGCAAGTTTGAGACCAGAGGCAGTCTGTGTAATTCAGTGAGACCCTGTCTTAAAAAGTAAAAAAAAATGGGTGGGAGGTACAACTCAGTGGTCCAGCACTTGCAGAGCATGCAAGCATGAGGCCCTGGGCTCAACCCCCAGTACCACCAAAAAAAGAAAAAAAAAAAAAGCTGGGCATGGTGGTGCATGCCTGTAATTCCAGCACTTAGGAGTCTCAGACAGGAGGATCACAAATTTAAGGGCAGCCTGGGATACACACTAGGATCCTGTCTCAAAGCAAACAAACCAGACACATACACACACATGTTGTTGTTGTTAGGTGCCGTCGAGTCCGTATCCGACTCATAGCGACCCTCTGTACAACAGGGGAAACACTATTGTCAGTGCTTCTCTGCCGTTCATAGGGTTTTCAGTGGCAGATTGATTTTTGGGAGGGGGTTGCCAGGTCCTTCTCCCAAGCCTACAGCTTCTGGCGTTCCCAGGCGGTCTCCCATCCAGGTACTAATCAGGCCCGACCCTGCTTAGCTTCCGAGATCTGACGGGATCGGATGCCACAGGGCTACCGCTGCAGGCACACACACATGAACACACACAAAACACATAATAAATAAGGGTCTGTGGACTGTAGTTAAAATAATGCTTAGGAAGATACATAACATACATATCTGTTGAAGTAAACATTTTTTTTTTAATATGAAAAGAAGCATCTGTGATGGTTAATCATGATTATCAACTTGATTGGATTGAGAGGCACCTAGGAGATTAGTAAAGCACACTTCTGGGTATGTCTGTGGCAGCATTTCCAGAAAGATTAATAAAGGGGGAAGATCCACTCTGAATGTGGATGGCACCAGCCCGCAGGGTGGTGGCCTGGTGGAATACAAGAGTAAGATTAGAGAGCTCTCAAGCACAGGCCTTCTCTGTCCCTGCTTCTGGGATGCCATGACATGAACTGCTCTGCTTCATCCTGTCCTTCCCACCATGAGGTGAATCAGCCTCCTCCACCCACTCCTGCCACCATGATGCTCTGCCTCGCCATGAGTCCAGAATAAACAGAGCCAAGGTCTGTGGACTGAAACCTCCATAACCATGAGCCAAAATAAATGATTAAGTTTTTTTTCTCAGACATTTGTCATAGCAACAGAAATGTAACACAGTATCAAACTTAAACCCTGGGAGGAAAACAACAAACTAAAAGAACAAAAGGATTAACAAATATGAAAGCTGACACTAACTGGTTCATAAACAGAAAAACCAAAGAATTAATAAATCAAGAATCTCGTTTGTGAGCCACAGATCAAGGAAATCGAAAAATTACTAGTCCACCTAATTAAAAAAGAAATGGGAGAAGAAAGGAATATATGTCTGAGTAAGATACAAGGGGGAAATAACTATCAAAACAGAGGAAACTTACAAGAAATTCAGTAACTCTTTTTCACAACTCTTTGCAGAGATACTGAAAACCTAGATGAAACAGGCAAATTTCTCTGAGGATGTAACTTACCAAAATTGATGAAAATCTGAATAGCCCAGCTACACATGAAAATCACAGAAGAGCTTGATTAAAAGTTGCATGCCCAGATGGTGTCACGGGGGAATGCTTCCAAATCTTTAAAGCAGAGATAATCCCAACAGGATTTAAACTTCCAAAGCACAGAACAAGTAGGAAAAATTCCAAAATCTTCCAGGGAAGTGAATATAACATTTATGTTAAAGTCTGATGAAGAGTTTACAAAAGAGGAAACTGAAGAACAGTATTGCCTACCCACGTCAATGTAAAATTTTAAATAAAATGTTAGCAAATAGGATCTAATCTCTACATTGGAAAAGAGATCATTATCAAGTAGAGTTTATTCCAGGAATCCGCATGGGATCTATTAACCCATTCATGTGATTTATCAGATTAAGTCAAATATCTTTTCATTCTGTTTTTGTTAATGGTGGTATGGATTGAACTGAAGGCCTTGCTTATGTGAGCTAAACACTATCCAACTAAGCCACATCGCCAACGCAAAGAATCAACAATGTTTATGCTTTTGTTGTTCAGTGCTGGAGATTGAACCCAGGGTCTCCTGTGTATCTAGACCAGCACTCTACCACCGAGCTGCATCCCCAGCCCCTCAGCTTAGATGGATAAACTGAAGGAGAAAATTTAATTTTATGATCATCTCCATAGATGCCAAAAAAGCATCTAACAACATTCCAACATGCGTTCATTAAAAAAAAACAGTGCCCAGTGCGTGGCTGCTTAACACTAGATACTCTCACGTCTTTTCATACGTGTTTGTGTACATACACACCCCAAAATTAGCCTATTAGTTAATAGGGGAAAAACAGATTTTTATTTCCCCTCCTAAAGTGAAGAATGTGAGAGGCATACAGACTGGAAATAAAAGTCTTCGGTGTTTGCAGATCGCATTATTCAGCTTTCCAGCACTATGACAAATACCGGATGAGAATGAACTTAATGGAAAGAAAGGTTTGTTTTGGCTCCTGCTTTCAGAGATTTCAGCTCACGGCCTCTTGGCGCTGTAGCTTTGGGCCTTTGGTGGCCCAGAATGTTGTGGTGGATTGTGCAAGTTAGTGGAGCTGTCCCCCCAACAGTGGCCACGAACAGAGAGACAGGAAGAGACAGGAAGAGACAGGTCCCAGTATGCCTTCAAGGGCACCCCTTCTGTGACCTAACTCCCTTCCACAAGGCCCCGCCTCCTAATGGTCTCACCCTCCACACCCTCCCCAAAAAGTGCCAGAAGCTGGAACCAAGCGTTTGACACATGGCCTTTGGGAGAGATTTCAGATCCAAACTCCAGCACAGGTGAAGTTAAAGAAAACCCCTGGAATCCTAAATCTTAATTGGAAATATCAGTGTGAACGCATACTTCTCAGCTCCACACACAAAGCAGGTCCTAAACGTCGTGATACGCCCAGCAGTGCATACGTCAAGGACCCGGATTGAGGTGTCTGCCCGGGGCTCTGGTCAGTGCCAGGCTCAGGCAGGAAGGACTCCAGATAAGCCAGAGCATTTTATTGGGTCTGTCAGAGGACACAGAAGCCATCATGAAGGGACTCTCATTAGCTAAAAGCGGGACAATTTGAGAAACACGATTACACACACCCACACCCACAACACCCCCCCACACATGCAATTAATTAGAACAAGGAATATGTAGAGTCTATGAGTTTATAGGGGCTGGGATTTAGCTCAGTTGGTAGAGCGCTGCTCTGCAGTCTCTGAAGTCCTGAGTTCGATTCCCAGCACTGCAAAATGGGAGAAGGATGTGGCAACCCACTCCCAAGGCAATCCTGAAACAGCCATTGAAAACCCTATGAGGGTCGCTATGAGTCGGACTCGACTCAACGGCACCGAACAACAACAACATGAGTTTATAAGAATACTTTAAAAGAGAGAGGAAGCCAAACAAATCATTGCACCCTATTGGGTGAGCTAGGAAGCAAGGTCCTAGTCTACTCTGAAATTTAACATTTCGAAGGAAAAGAAGATCATGCCCTCATCCTACCATTCATGTATCAGCTGTAATGCAGGTAAACAGCTGTCTCATGAGGGGATGTTGTGTTTTACAGAAGAATTCCATAACACTTGGCACTGTGGCTCAAGCCTGTTAATCCAGCGACTCAGGAGGCAGAGGCAGGAGGATCCCAAGTTCGAGGCCAGAGGCAGCCTGCATAACTTAGCAAGACCCTGACTCAAAATAAAAATAAAAAACGTGCTGGGGGTTTGGCTCAATGATAGAGCACTCGCAAAGTATGTGCCAGGCCCCGAGCTCAACCCAACCCCTAGTACCAAAAAAAAAAAAAAAAGAAAGAAAAAAGAATTAGGACAAGGAAAAGGAGAAAGAGAAAGAGAAGAAGAGGGAAGAGGAAGAAGAAGAAGGGGGGGAGGTGGATGGGGAGGAGGAGAAGGAGGAAGAGAAGGAAGAGGAGGGGAATTATTCCAGCTATTAGCTGTTCAGATAATGAGAATGATAGACTCGGGAAACTGTGGTTTTATAACCCTTTATAAACTAATAGATGGAACAATACCCACGCACAGAAGATAAGACAGAGGGGAGGAGAAATTAAACAATGAGAGCCCAAGGAACAAGCAGGCGAATGCAGAATGTGGGTCAGGGACAGGTGCCCTGGTTTCTGCCACAGATTAATAGTACTCGATAAACAAAGGCGAGGGACAGGTAACTCCTAGATTAAGGAAGGCAAGAGAGCATGCGCCCACAGGTAATAGACATGTGCACCTGTTTGGATCCAGATTAAATTTTATTTTGGGGGAAGGGTTTTTGTTTACACTAGCAGGACATTTTGATTATGGACTGAGTGTCAGGTGATGCCTCCTTATTGTTAGGTGCCATAGAGTTGGGTCCGACTCATGGCAACCGTACGTACAACAGAACAAAACACGTCCCAAAACTGTGCCGTGCGCATGGTCTTTTTATGTTTGATCCCATTGTTGCAGACACTGTGTATCTGCTCATTTTGAGTTGTGCAACATCAGCAAATGGAGGTCCCAGGGGCTCTACCCCATTCCCATCATTAAGGTTGACTTTATTTTGAGGCGGCAGCTCTTCCCCATCATCTCTTGAATGCCTTCCAGCCTGGGGGGCTCATTTTCCAGCACTATATTTGACAATGCTTCTCTGCTATTCATAGGGTTTTCAATGGCTCATTGTTTTGGGAGTGGGCTGCTGAGTCCTTCTCCCTAGTCTGTCTTAGTCTGGAAGCTCGGCTGAAACCTGTCCACCATGGGTGGCCCTGCTGGAATCTAAGATACCGGTGGCATAGCTTTCAGCTTTCAGCCACACGCAAGGCCCCACAGCACAACAAGCTGACAGACACGTGGGGGTAGGTGATGCTATTGGTTGTTGTATTATTACATATGATCATCACACAGTGGCTATGTTTTTGAAATTCTACATGTTTTAGAAAGGCATACTGAAGAAGTCAGCCTTCCTTTGGAAAGAGAGAGTCAAATAGGGTAACGAAGCAGATATGTCAAAATCACGGTATTTTGGGTCTGAGGGGCGGCCCCAGGGGCTCATTGTCCTGTTCTTTCTTCCTTTCAGTATATTTAAAAGAGTTCATGTTACAATTTTTTTAGGCAGTTGAAAGATATATGCTCTGTCAAGATGGGAGTAAACTAAGCAGTCTTGGAAGATATGGGCCATGGAAAAATGGAGCTAAGTTTCAGGGAAAAGGCTCAGGGGGAGATGGAGGGAGATCCCAGGGAAGAGCTATGCCCAGTGTCTCCTGTGTCACCGCAAAGCACGCTGGGAACTCCGTGTGCTCCAGGTCGGCTCTGGTGGGAAGGCGCCCACTCCCTAACAGTGCCCAGTTCCACATGGTGTAGGGAAGTCGCTATGGGGCCCGTGGGGGAGAGAAGGGTTGGTCATGGCTTCTCTGCTGGAGAGAGCAGAAGCAGGGGTCGGGAGGGAGGGCTGCTTGGACACGACACATCTTTCTGTTTTTTGTTTGGCTTGGTTTGGTTTTTGCAGTACTGGGGATGGCCCCCAGGGCCTCGCGCTGGGCAAGTGCTGCACTATTGAGCTGCACCCCTGACCATTTTTTAATACTTTTTAAATTTTAATTTTATTTGTGTACTTCTTTGCAGTGCTGGGGTTCAGACCCACGGCCTCATGCGTGCCAGGCCAGTTCGCTACCACGGGGCCGCACCCCTAAGCCCCACAGACACCTTTCTGAATTGAACTAGGATGGAAGGAATTTGGTCTGAGGAAACAGTTATTTAACTTCAGAGAAGCAGTGTTCTAACAGGACAGTGGACAAGGCAAGAGCTGAGCAGAGCATGCTGGGTATTCAGAGTCAGGAAGGTTGAGGTTGTGCTGTGAATGAATCGTTTGCATGGGTATTGAAATTATCCTGGGTGGTGGGAGACTCTCTCCCTACTGCCCCCAGTATTGTACTGTGACCATTTCAAAGCCACAGCAAAGCTGAAAGGATCTTCCAGTAAACACTCATCTGTCCAAAACCTGGATTCTACCTTTTTCCTTTTATTTTCTGTCTGTTGATCCATCATGCATTTGTACATTTTTGACTCCTTTCAAGTGAACTGCAGACAGCAACTTGCTTCGTTTCCGCAGGAGCTGTGAGGATTAACGTGGAAGCATTTTTTTAAACTGTTAGATACTAAAGAAATGCAGTGCTTTAAATCTGGCTTAGAAGTTGCCTGGCTTCGCGTTGCAAACGATGGCGCAATTTTTGAGTCAGCTTTGGGAGCCCAGCCAGGCCCAGGAGGAGCCGGGGCACCCTGTGTCTCCTGGCTCAGCAGGCACAGCAGGGCCCAGGGGTGGCTGACTCCTCATGCTGGCACACGGCAGCCGCCCATCCCGTTCTGCACTCCACAGGGCCCTGCCCAGCAGGTGCAAACATTCTTCAGCACCTGCGCCAGAGCTGCAACCTGAAGACAGCAAAGACGAGGGAGTACAGGTGCTGAAAGCTGTGCCACCGGTATCTCAGGTGCCAGCAGGGCCACCCATGGTGGACAGGTTTCAGCTGAGCTTCCAGACTAAGACAGACTAGGGAAAAGGACCTGGAAGTCCACTCCTAAAATAAGCAGCTATTGAAAACCCTATGAATAGCACAGAAGCCCTGTCAAATAGAATGCTGGAAAATGAGCCCCCAGGGTGGAAGGCGTTCAAAAGACCACTGGGAAAGAGTTGCTGCCTCAAGGTAGAATTGACCTTAAGGATAGGAATAGAGTAGAGCTCCTGAGACCTCCATTTGCTCATGTGGCATGACTCAAAATGAGAAGAAACACAGTGACTGCAACAATGGTCTCAAACATAAAAGGATTGTGTTCATGGCACAGTGTATGGTAGTGTTTTGTCATGACTTGATGACACCTAACAACAACAAGCATTCGCGCAAGGAAAGGCTAAGGTGGTGTGTTCTGGTAGAAAACTAGCAATAATGTTATAATTCTACTGCCAAAATGTCCTTATTCCTGGTAGACTTGATTCTCTCCTTTAGTTTGCATTTCTTCCCTGGAACCACAGTTGCTCTGATCTGAGGTTGTTGTTGCTGTTAGGTGCCATTGAGTCGGTATCCGACTCACAGTGACCCTCATAGGGTTTTCAATGGCTGAGGTAGACTAGTTCTAACCCAGTTCTGGTACCTGTCTCTTACTATGAGGAGCCAGAAAGTGGCACCTCAAGGTTGAGTCCAAGAGGCATAGCCTTGCATTTTGTTAAATACTAATTAGGAACCTTTTCTTATGATCCACTGACAACCCGGATTTATTTCTCCCTGTATGGTGAAAATGAAAAGGAATAGAGCAGAAACGTTCTGGGGTTTGGTTTTGATCCAGCACTGGCTTCCCATCCAAGTTGGAGTTTCTTTCCTCTGAGTCTACTGGGATCTATGACCCCAGACACATTCCTGGTCACCCTGGCAGTGCCTTCGGTTTCTCCATCTGTAGATGAAGGTACTGAGCCTTGTCTGTCGCCACTCTTGCTATGAAAGTTCACATAACGACCAACATCCTTAGGAGATGCTAGGTCCCGTGGCTGTGTATTGGCCCCTATTAGGGAGGGAAGCTTGAGGATGGGCCTGATAGAGCCCCAGCCATGTGGTAATGGGGCTCTCAGCTCTGCTGCTGGGCCCCAGGGACAGGCCATTCCCAGGCCAGGGACATGAGGCAGCTGCAGCAGCTGGAAAACCTTGTCCTTGTGAAATGCCTGTCCCCAGGCCAGCTGTGTGAGGGTGGCCTGGTCCTGAAGTCTCTGACCTGCTGCTTTCCCTGCCCCACATCCTGAAGGAACCTCCCTCCCTGGGCCACCCACCCAGCCGCTTGCCCTTCCTGCTTTTGGTCTGCAAGGTCACCTCTGTTCTCCCTAAGCCGGCATCCCTTCCAGTCACACTGTTGTGGTGTGTCACCCTGCTGCTGGACTCACTCCAGCAGTGAGCGGGAACCAGCCCCCCAAGACCTGCTGTCTGGTGAGGGGGAGCTGAGCACCAGAGAATCGCGTAGCCTGGAAAGGAGGCTTTGCCCACAGCTACTCCACCAGTCCCTGGGGACAGCTTGGAGGTTTATGCCCATGGCTACTCCGCCAGTCCCTGGGGACAGCTCAGAGGTTAATGCCCATGGCGGCTCCTTGCGTCTTTCTTCCAGTGAACACATCAACTCCAAGTGCTCAGCTCAGCACAGCTCTTTATTTCTTCATCTGTCCCAGTCGGTGGAATGGACTCTGACTGCTCCATGCACCGCCCTTATATCCCCTTCAGGACTAGCCAGGGACCAATCAGAGGCTGCTACTCCATACTGGCCTTGGCCATTCAGGGGAGATACGCAAATTTGGGTTTGTAAAAAAAAACCGACCAATTGGGGGTGGTTCCTGAACAGCCCAATCAGGAGCTGGTTGGTGGTTTGGAACCTGCCAATCAGGTGTCGAGGGGTCTGAGGAGAGGGGTTGGACACCAGCACCATCGTTGGAGGCTCATCACCCAGGGGTTCCTGGATGTAGGGCAAAGGTTACTGCCTGGGGAACAAGCCTCAGACCTCCAAGTGGCCTAGATGGGCCCTGGAGCTAACTGCCTCTCTAGGCAGTGCCCTACACACTGTTCCTTCCTTATCCTGCTTATTGCCCTCAGAGCCCATTCCCTAACAAGATATATTTATTGTCCTCTCTTCCTACAATGAAAATGCAATGCCACAAGAGCAGGAATCCTGTTTTATTCACCTCTGTGTTACCAGCACCCAGGACAGAAGAGTGGGTGAGCGAATGAATCAATCAGAAAAAAGGCCACAGGCCTGCAAGGCCAGGTCAAAAGCGCCCATAACCCTCTCCCACCCACCTGCTGCCTCTGTTCCCAGGACTTTTCTGCTCTGCTCTGATTTAGACCTGGTTCACCTCCCCCTTGATTGGTGATTTGCTCAGGTATACAGTTCTAGCATAAGAATTATTTCCCTCTGATTTTGAAAAGCATTGCTCTATAGTTTGAGTGTTCCTCTTGAGATCTCTGCTATGTCCCATTTCCTAAACCTGCTTTTTGTGCCGGAAGCATCTTCTCTTTATTCCTAGTGTGGTAAAATTTCACCACCATGTGTCAGCTGTGGTCTGTTTTCATCCTTGCCAGATTCATAAGAGATCCTTGAACCTGAACACTGACATCTTCCGTTTCTGAAAGGATGTCTTCTATTGTTTCTTTGATTACACACTCTTTTTCTTCTCTTGGGAAATCCTGTTATTCTGATGTTATATCATTTGCATCAATTCTTATCTTTTCTCCATTTGATCTTGTTATACTATTTACTTGAAGAGTTTATTTTTCAACTCTTCTAATTTTTTTACTTGTACAATTTTATTTGTAGGAGCTCTTCCTCTTTATTTTGGTTTCTGTCCACAGTGTTGTAAAGTTTTCCTAAAATGACCTCTGAGCCTTAGGTATCTATTCATATGTAAGAATGAGTCACTAGAAAGCAGGAACACCAAGAGATTTGCACACCCAAGTTCACGACAGCATTATTCACAACAGCCAAGAGGTGGAAGCAACCCAGGTATTTATTGGCGCATGAATGAGTAAACACAATGTGATCCGTTCGTGAAATGGAACATTATGGAGCCCTGAAAAGGAAGGAAATGCTGATGCATCCTACGGTGTAGGTGAATCTTGAGGAAGTCACACTGAGCAAAATAAGTCAGTTAGAAACAACAAATACTGTGTGATTCCCCTTAGAGGAGGTACCTGGAGTTGTTGCATTCACAAAGACAGAAAGCACAATGGTGTTTTCCAGGAGGTGGAGGGAAGGAGAGATTGAGAAGTTAAGGCTTAAAGGGGACAAAGTTTTAGCTTGGCAAGGTGAAAAGAGTTCTATCATTGGATGGTGAAGGATATAGCACAATATGAATGCACTGAAGAGGAACCACACGCTTAAAAAGGGTCAAGGGGGTATACTTTGTATTATGTGTATTTTCCCACAGTTCAATGCAGCCTGAGTCTCTGGGCAGAACGGTTTCTCTGGGGCAGCTCCTCAGGTGCCCCTGCCTTTCCTCATTCCTTTGTGGGTCCCCTATTCATTTTCCCTCTTCTAGAAGGTGTTGCTATTTCCCGATCACTTGGGTGTTTTGTTTTTGCTTTTACATTTTACTTCAAGTGACAATATTTTTTTTCTTTTGCCAACAGTGTAGGCGAGGCCTCCCTGTTTGGGTGTTTTTTTCCTTGTGGCTTTATTTCTTTTTTATCTTTTTCTTTTCTTGGCAGGGATTCAAGAGAGAGAGAAGAGATAACACATATACGCTCTCCCATTCTTAATTAGGAGTTGGGGCAGGTATTGTTTTTTATCGCAGCAATCATATAATTATGGAATACCACCGTAACCTTTCTAATCCACTCGCATACAAGGGCAAATTCAAGCTGCTTATTTTACCCAGCTTTTCAGCTCCTCAATACGGCCACCCCTGGGGAGCTGTGAGCAAGAAGCAGGGTCAGTTTCTAAAACCACTGAGCCTCAGCCGAGCCCTTCAGGGATTATGGACAGCTGGGCTGGCGTAGCTTTGTGGTGTGGCTCCTGATAGGACGGGGCATTTCTTGCTTGCTTTTTTTTTTATTGGCAATTTTTAATGTATGGCTCAATGGGTTTCATTATGACATGGGTGTCATCGTGACATTTCCATAAATGCATGTCATTGTACATTGTTCATGTCACTTCCCCCTTCCCCTCTCATGACCCTCCACCCCCAGTCCCCCCGATGATCTCCTTTCTACTTGCATGTCTTTGTGTGAGACTGTTTATCTATATCCGTGCATCCCAATTTTAAGTCTAAACTTTTTTCTATAGTGATCTACCTTTTTACATTCTTGGCTGTATTAGATAAGTGATCTAATCTGTTTACATTATTACCAGCCTTTGGTATTATTGCTATTATTATTATTATTATTATTTTATTTTAGCTATTCTTGTAGTTTGTTTTCTGTCTTCCCCCTTTTTTCAGCATACTAATAAAGTTGTAATAAAGTTGTATACTAATAAAGTTGAGGTTGACCTCTCCCGGCTTCCTCCCTCCCTCTTCACTGACCCTCCTCCCTCTCCCATCTTCTCCCATCTTTGCTTCCCTCTGCTAGATCCCTCACTGTTTTCCACTCCTTAAGTTGTCCCTTCTATGCTCAGTTTAATCGAGCTTTTTATTATGCTTCAATTTATGTATAGGATTTTTTCCTTTCTTTAAATTTGGTTCAGCTCCCACATATGAGTGAGAACATACAGCATTTCTCTTCCTGCGCTTGTGTTCGTTCACTTAACATGATGATCTCCAATCCCATCCATTTTGCTGCAAATGACATTCTTTCTTTTTTCTTTTTTTTTTAATTGCTGAGTAGTATTCCATTGTGTATATGTACCATAATTTTTTATCCATTCTTCTGTTGAAGGGCACTTTGGTTGATTCCATATCCTTGCTATTGTGAAAAGTGCTGCATTGAACATGGAGATGCAGGTGTGTCTGTGGTATGACACTTCATCTCCCTTTGGATATATTCCCAATAGTATTATAGCTGGGTCATATGGTAGATCTATTTTTAGTTTTCTGAGGTACTGCCATATTGATTTCCAAAGTGGTTGAACCAATTTACAACCCCACCAGCAGTGAAAGAGGGTTCACTTTTCTCTACAACCTTGCCAACATTTGTGATTATTTGTCTTATTGATCTTGGCCATTCTTACTGGAGTAGGGCATTTCTTAAAGAAAACAGAAGGTGCCAGGCGCAGTGGCACACGTCTGTGATCCCAGCCATTTGGGAGGCTGAGGCAGGAGGATCGCAAATTTGAGGCCAGAGGCAGCCTATGCAACTTAAGGAGACTCTGTCTCAAGATAAAAACTGAAGAAATGCACTGGAGGTGCAGCTCAGTTGTATAGCACTTGCAAAGCCTGTGTGAGGCCCTGGGTTCAACCTGCAAGTACCACAAAAACAACAACAACAATGATAACAATAATGAAAACTTTATAGGACTGAGTTTGAAGGTCTTGCCTTTTGTAAGTTCTCCAAAGGGATTTGAGAAATATCTTAAAAATTTCTTTCTTTGAAAGAAATTAGCATTAATTTGATTGAATATCTTCAACAAATCCATTTCATGAAAGGGTGGTGTGTGGGTGTGGGTGTGTAATGGATGAAAGTGTGGATTAAGGGGAAAGCTTAAAAGTTAATGGCTGCACAATGTTGCAATTCACTACTTTGAAATGGTTTATCCTGATTGTTTAATGTAATACTGTCTAATGATACTGAAATTAAGTAATGAGTTGGTTTTAAACCTAATTTATGATGACCACATAGTAACAGTTAAGTGCATCTGCTTTATTAAAGGTGAGGTCTATTAGGAACCATCCCATCTTCAAATTGAGATCAAATACCATGGAACTGGTTGTTAAATGCCATGAAGTCAAGTACAATTTATAGTAACCCTATGTACAACAGAACGAAACACACCCAGACACTGTGCCATGCCCAGTGCTGTGTCAGTGCTTCTCGGCCATTCATAGGGTTTTCAGTGGCTGATTGTTTCGGGATTATTCTCGGGAATGGACTGCTGGGTCCTTGCCCTGTTTTTGCGGTGCTGTAGCTCAAACCCAGGGCCTCAGACAGCACAGAGAGGAGCTAAGCCAAACCTCAGCCCTGTGGGATCCAAGAATCTGTATTCCTGAAAGGCAGAGCAGGACCTTTTGGTCCTATGGTCCTTGGGCCATTTTGCTGACCCTGATAATGGAGTGCATACATTCTGGCAAAACTAGACCTTTGCTATACATAACCAACATAGTCAAAGCAGGTAGTAATGGTTGTTTTAATCTATAGAAAATAGTCGTACACGTAGAAATCAAAATGCTTGAAAGGAGTGCTTACTCTGTTCTGGACTCAACTTTGAATACCTGCTGTGTGTCAATCATTCATTTTAACTTAGGAGGTTAGAACAGGGAGAAAGGAAGAAATCAGAAAGAACCTTAAGGCTCTGCCTAACAGATATTGTTGTTGTCAGGATAGCGACTATCTAGTGTTTTCAATCCCGACAACCCACTCCCAAAAATCAATCCGCCACTGAAAACCCTATGAACAGCAGAGAAGCACTGACAATAGTGTTTCCCCTGTTGTATGTAGGGTCGCTATGAGTTGAATACGGACTCAAGGGCACCTAACAACAACAACAGTGTTTCCGATGACTGATTGCTTCAGGAGTGGATTCCATATCCTTCTCCCATTTTTTTGTGGTGCTGGGGATGGAACCCAGGTCCTCAGAGGGTGCAGAGCAGTGCTCTACCAACTGAGCTAAGCCCCAGCCAAACAAACGTTACCTAAAGAAATGTAAATTTTTCCCATGGTATAGGAAGCCACAAAAGAAGAAAGTATATTCATTTAGGGAACAATCTACACTAGTTAAATTCATAATATACCAAAAAAAAAAAAAAGAATGGGAGTAAAACAAAGTCATATGAAGTGCTTTTTACATTTAAAACATTAATGCCATTTGATCTGCTATCTTTAGCTTACTTTTATATGTTAAATTCATTCCCTGTGTGTCGAGGAAGACAAATCCCCTTGAACTTACCTAACGATGCCGTTAGAATATGAAAAGCAAGGCCTTCTGGGAGAGAGAAATCGCTCAGAGAAGCTGCTTTGAAGATTGTTTTCTCATCTGCTTTTTATTTTTATATGCAAGCAGGGTCTTCTGCAGTTCATCTTATCTCTGTCTTTAGCCAGAAATATTTTGGCCCATAAAAATAGAAGAAAATCTCCAGCTAAAAGTCACAGGAGTGCAGAGCTTAATATTCCATTCTTTGAAGTGAATTGGTGTTTTGTTCTATGTGTAAAAATACCTGCTTCTCTCTTTCTGCCCCAGTACTTCCCAGGTCACCAAGCTTGAAACTCTGACATCCTTTTTAGGTCCTCCTTCTTCACTCACACCCCCAAATGAATTGCAAGAACCGAAAGGCAATTTTTGTGACGTATTTCATGAATTTATTTCACTCGCTGCCTACTCAAGCTCCTGTCCCATCCCCATGCACTTGAACATGAGCTCTGTAGTTCTGCACATTTTGGGGTGATGAAGCTCTCAGTATCTGATGAACACCACAGACCCTTTTCTAGAACACACACACGTTGCAACCAATTCGAGAGATTCACAGACATGCATAACAAAGCCCTGATCAGAGTCATTGTCTTACCTCCAACATCTTCCACTACAAGCAAATCCTCCTTATTTTTGTCAAGTCTGTATTTCTTAAGCCTGTATCTATACTGCTGTGGCATCCGATCCCATCAGATCTCAGAAGCTAAGCAGGGTGGGCCTGGTTAGTCCTTGGATGGGAGATCGCCTGGGAATACCTGGTGCTGTAGGCTTGGGAAAGGGACCTGGCAACCCACTCCCAAAAATCAATCAGCCATTGAAAACCCTATGAATAGCAGAGAAGCACTGACAATAGTGTTTTGCCTGTTGTACATAGGGGTGCTCTGGGCGGACACCCACTTGACAGCACCTAACAACAACATATTTCCAAGATAAATTTAATTATGGCATTCTTCTGTTTAATTGCTTTGCTAACTTGCCTATTGACTAGAGAATAAATTATAATCTCTGTAACCTAGTCTTTTAGGGCCTCCAATATCCTACCCTCCGTTTTTTTCTCCTCTACCTTCAGGAACGTCTCAGTGGCTGATTAGTTGTTCTCCGTACAGAGTACACATAACTTTTTTTTTTCTTTTTTGATACTTGGGAGTTGAACCAAGAGCCTCCCTCACACATACCTTGCAAGCACTGTTGCAGTGGGCTGCACACTGGTCCCATTTTTCATTTTTTATTTTGATTCAGGTTCTCCCTAAGTTAGTTATGCAGACTGCCTCTGGCCTCTGACTGGAGATCCTCCTGCCTCTGCCTTCTGAGTCGCTGGGATCACAGGCCTGGGCCACCGTGCCTGGCTAGTTTGCATAACTTCTTGGCTCCTTGTGCTGCTTTTGGATCTAAGCATGCTGACGGGCTTGGCCTCCTTTTCTTCACCTGTGAAAAGCATCTTTATGTCTTTCATACTCTGATGAAATGTTGGTGGTTGATGGACTGCCCTTGCTCTTCTGTTTACTGTTAGCTCACCGCTGCTTCCTGTGTGCTTGCAGAGCCGTCCGCGTGCGCTGGAGCATCTGTTAGGTTGAATGATATGAAATGACTGACACTCAGCTACTTCGGAACTTTATTCCTTCGGTCACACGCAGCAGAATTCACTCTCTTTTGGCACCCAGTTTTGAGTTGAGTTACATTTAAAACATTAATGCTATTTGGTTTGCTATGATTAGCTTACTATAATGTTAAATCCATTCCCTGTGTGGCAGAGGTAGACAAATCCCCTTGAACTTACCTAACGCCTTTAGAATATGAAAAGCAAGGCCTCCCCGAGAGAGAAATCGCTCAGAGAAGCTGCTTTGAAGATTGTGCTGAAGCAATACCACAATCAAGAAACCCAAACAGCTCCGTCACCCCCCAGAATATTCCACCATGCGGCACCCCGTGGTACTCTGTTTTTCACTATAAAGAATGAACTTTGTATAGTTCAGCCTAATGTTTAATTCAGAACAAAATAGCTGTCTGCTCATTACTGTTTGTGTTCAAAATTTGTACGTTGAAATCCTCACCTCCGGTGTGATAGGCAGTAGGGTCCTGGATGAGGTCTGAGGGTGAAACCCCTGCAAATAGGATTCGTGCCCTTCTAGGAGGAGGGAGAGAAGGAAGAGCCTCTTCCTCTCTCCACCGAGTGAGGACACCCCGGTGAGAAGGCTGTTATCCACGCCTGGAGGCGAGTCCTCACCAGATTCCTCAACTCCCAGAGCGTCAGTGCTGGCCCGGCCAGCCCTGAGAGCCGGGAGAAATGCACGTCTGCTGTTTGAGGGCTGCAGACTGTGATAACTTCAACCCCAGTGAACTAAGACACTCAACCTTTCTCTTTGTTAGATTCTAATCTGCTCAGGAATCCACACCACTCCTCATTCTTCCTTCCCATAGCTCCTGACATTGAGCCTGCTGCCATTCAGGGACAGAGTCTGTGTTGAGTCAACAGATGAGTGCATGGTTAATGAAAACAATTACGCGTCTGGCTTTAATTATGAGGCTGAACCTCCCTCACCCTCGGTTTCCGGCCTCTTCCTTCTTCAGCCGAATTCCCTACTGGATTCCACCATGCCCTGCCCAGCTCTAGAGGCCGTCATGATAGAAAGGACAATGTGGCTCTGAAGGCCTCTGGGTTTTGGAGTTCACTGAGGAGCCTGAGCAAGTCTGCCTTGCCGTGTGGCAGCTCTGAGCCCGGGGCACTGGGACAGCCTCTCTGGCAGTAGGGAAAGGCCGGCTCAACTGTGTGCAGGTGGGGTCTGTGAGAGACACCCCCAAAGGTTGAGAGGGAAAATGGAAGTTGGTTGTGTTCTTTATTTCCCTCTACTGTACTGAAGACCATCATGGCGCACCTTACTACCTCAGGTGCTCTGACAGCAACAGAGCTGTCTGGAGCTCTGTCCCTGCCTGTGCCAAGTACACAGGTACCCTGTGATCTCGTGTGTCTCTTACCTTACAGGAATGTGCACTCCTTTCCCTGATTGTCAGGGTGCATAGCTCATTTAATCGCACATTAGGAAATCTCTTATTTTCTTTCCGTTGACACCATTCTGTGTGTTGTTGTTATTAGGTGCCATTGAGTCAGGTCTGACTCATAGCAACCCAGTGTACAACAGAATGAAACACTACCCGACACTGTGTCCTGCACACAATCTTTCTTATGTTTAAGCCCGTTGTTACAACCACTGTGTCGATCCATCTAATGGAAGGTCTTGCTTTTTTTCGTTGACCTGCCACTCTCCCAAAACATGATGTCCTTCTCCAGGGATTAGTCCCTCCTGACAACATGTCCAAAATACTTAAGACATTATGTGTAATTGATGATAAATAATCCATGTCGACATTGGGACCTCTCTATACTTACATTGTGTTCTTTATGGAGATGTAGTGATAACTCCTCTGTCTTTAGAGTTATTTGAATATAAATTGATGTTAGTCATTATGCATGTCAATAATTATACACAAGGTCCTGTTAAGTACATTTTTGTCACAAGTACTATTGGTAGATTCCTTAGAGCTTTGCCACAAATAGAACTACTTTCAAGAAGTATTATAGAATTGCCCACATTTGGGTATTAAGCATAGTCTTAAACTGTTTGATTTAACTAAAATGCACTCCTTCATATAAACAGTGTTTAAAGTGTAACCACACATAGGATGTCAGAAAATATTTTAAAAGTGGAAGGATCGAAGGAGTGGCGAAGGTGTTTGGAAACAGGGCTGTGTTTAGGACTTCCTAGCGATAGGCCAAGCACCTTGGCAGGGATTCAGGTATTGTAGCAATGAACTTGGGTGGAGGAAACAGTCAGATCACTCTTTCCACTTGTGGGTTTAAAAATATAAACACACTTTGATGTTAAAGGAGAAAGTGAGTATTCGTAGAAAACGATCCACTGTGTTTATTTCTTCTCAGGTTTCCATAACATTTCTCAGCATGAAAGGCTGTCTGCTGCCCGCTGCCCGCTATTGTCTTGCAAGGAAAGTGGGTATTAGATATCAGTTTAGATTTGGGGGGGTGAGGAAAAGTTCAAATAGTTTTTCCGGATAAGGCGTGTTTCTCTAGTGGCTTTTAGTAGTACAAATAAACAAAGACCACATTACCTTTTGGAGTGTTTTCTGATTTCAGTGCTGATAGCCCAGCCCTTTGTGGAACGTACATCTGGATCCTTCTAGAAACGCAACTGTGACTAAGATTAGCAATAGAGACTTAAAGAATACTTAAAATAAGGTTGTTGTGTTGTTAGATGCCATCGAGTCAAGTACGACTCATAGTGACCCTATGTACAGTAGATTGAAACACTCCCCAATTCTGTTCCAGGCACATGATCTTATATATATTTAAGCCCATTGTTGCAGACAGTGTGTCAATCCATCTGGTGGAGGGTTTTCCTCTTTTGCGTTGACCTGCCAGTCTCCCAAACATGATGTCTTTCTCCAGGGATTGGTCTCTCCTGACTACATGTCCGAAATATGTAAGACACAGTCTAGCCATCCTTGCTTCCAAGGAGCACTCTGGTTGCACTTCTTCTGGGACAGATCTGATGGTTCTTTTGGCAGTCCATGGTACATTCAATAGACGTCTCCAGCACCATAATTCAAAAGCAATGTGAATTTCCCACCTCTGCCACCTGCAGCTGAACAGAGGGAGGAGTTCCACCTGAAGCCCTGGAAGGATTTAGCTGCTCCATCCCTCAAAGACCTGGGTTCTCACCTGTCCCAAGTGGATGCTCCACTCCCCTAGTAGCCAGTGTGAGAGTCAGCACTGGCAGCAAGCAGTGATCCCAAGAGCAGCGGCAGGACCTCTGCCAGCTGGGCTGCAATTCTGCTGTCCCAGCTCCCCAGGACACAGGCACCACGAAGGCTCACTATGCTCTCAGCGCATTAGCAATTGATCCATACGTTCGTTGATTTGAAGAGCATTGGAATTTCTTCTGCCCAGATGGCCACATGGAAATAGCACTTTCAAATTAACCAGTCTTTTCTCCTTTAAAGAGTTAATACCCGCATTAAGCAGTCACGTGTTTTTTTGTATGAATTAATTCTTCACATTCCTGCTCAGCATAGCTAAAACCAGCCCTTTGGAAAGGGTGACATGGGGAGGGAGGTTTTGAGGGGAAGCAGGGGGAGCTGGCCCGGAGAGGGTCATCTTGGTGGGTTTGATCCAGACAGGTGCTAAGATGCCTCTGAGGTAGGAGAAAGAAGTATCTGGAGAGCAAAGGATGTAAGGACTCATCCTGCATTTTTCCGTGTTATCTCTGGCCAACTCCAGCTGTAGGAAGTGTTGTTGTTATCGTTGTTAGGTGCCATCAAGTCAGTATCTGACTTATAGTCATGACCCTCATAGGGTTTTCAATGGCAGACTGTTTTGGGATTGCCTTGGGAGTGGATTGCCAGGTCCTTCTCCCATTTTTGTGGTGTTGGGAATTGAACTCAGGACCTCAGAGACTGCAGTGCAGTGCTCTACCAACTGAGCTAAATCCCAGCCTGAAGAAGTGAGTAGATAATTATTTTGAGGAATATGGCATTGAAAGTGCTCAAGTGGACAGTCCTCCCTCATAGAAATCCTCTTACATGCTGGAATAACATTTTATAGGAACATTTCCAAAGCCCTCCTTTTCTGCAGCCTCGTGCAGAAAGGCCTCCCACCCGGTGCCCGGGATGCTCCAGCCCTTGCCCTCCGGAAGCACCTGTGCACCACCCGGGCCCTCCATGTGCTCACCAGCCAGGAAGCTGCGCTGAGCTCCTGTCCCCTGACTTCAGCCTGGGGCTTCATTAGAGAGGCAAAAGGGATTAAATCACTGGCTATGGAGGTGAACTCTGTTTCCTGCTGCATTTGGCTCCCTGAAGCTCAGGCAGCCTGCTAATGTGGTTGGCCTAACTGATGGCCAGTCCCCCTCTGGATGCTGTGTTGGGGCTCCTCAAGTGTCACCTCATTAGCATAACAAAATGCTCTCATCTCTCAGGAAATAACAAGTGCTTCAGAAGCTCGAAGCCAGAAACCCAGGACAATGCCCAGACAAGTGCTTTATTATGCCACAGTAGTGGATTCCTGCGGTGTAGTAAGTCACACTGTGTGACAAGATTTCAGTGTCTTCAGCCCTAGCTTTTCCTTTGGAACTCACTTCCATAGAGCTGAATACCATGCTTCCTCTGTTGTCTCCTGATCCGTCCACACGGACCACCTCCACCGATTTGCTCTCATGGAGGAAGAGGAAGGCTGCCACCCAGCACCCTCCCCTCCTTTCCACTTTCCTCGCTCCCCAACTTCTGAGCTGGGACTATTGTGACTCTATCCACAGCTGAGGGGTGTGCCGCAACTACCCCTTTCTCAAGCACGTTTTCCTTCCTTCCTTCCCTCCCTCCCTTCCTTCCTTCCTCCCTCCCTTCCTTCCCTCCTTCCTTCCTTCCTTCCTTCCTTCCTTCCTTCCTTCCTTCTCTTTCTCTCTCTCTCTCTCTCTCTCTCTCTCCCCTTCTATCTCCCTCTCCTTCTCTCTCTCTCTTTCTTTCTTTCTGCCTCTCTCTCTCTCTCTTTCTTTCTTTCTTTTTCTTTTTCTTCTTATTTTTCTTTTTCACAATACTGGAGGGCTGAACCCAGGGCTTCCTGTATACTTTGCAAGTGCTGCACCACTGAGCTGCACCCCCCCCCCACATCCTTTTTCAAACTTTTTTATCTTGAGTCAGAATCTCGTGAAGTTACACAGGCTGCCAGGTCCTTCTCCCTAGTCTGTCCTAGTCTGGAAGCTCAGCTGAAACCTGTCCACCGTGTGTGGCCCTGCTGGTATCTGAGATACCTGTGGCATTGCTTTCAGCATCACAGCAACACATAAGCCCCCACAGCATGACAAGCTGACAGCTACGTGGGCGTGTCACAGAGTTGTTTTTGTTGTTGTTAGGTGCCCTGGAGTCTGTATCCGACTCATAGCGACCCTGAGTACAACAGGAGAAACACTATTGTCAGTGCTTCTCTGCTGTTCATAGGGTTTTCAATGGCAGATTGATTTTTGGGAGGGTGTTGCCAGGTCCTCCTCCCAAGCCTACAGCTTCTGGTGTTCCGAGGTGGTCTCCCATCCAGGTACTATCCAGGCCCGACCCTGCTTAGTTTCTGAGATCTGATGGGATCGGATGCCACAGGGCTGCAGCTGCAGTCTGTCTCACAGAGTAGGTTTTTTAAAATTCATTGTGCTGGGCACTTGGTGAGTGAGGTCCTTTCAAACTAGAAAATGTCCTTTGAAATTCAAGAAATTATTCAGTAATGTTTTCTTCCTCTCCTATCAGACCCCCTGGGCTGAGCTAATGTTTTTCTCTTTTTGTCTCTTTTTCTCTTTTTTTCTCCTCTTATTCTTTTTCTTCTGCTGGATGATACAGTTTCTCAACTTCATCTTCTACATTTCTATTGATGTTCCCCCTCCTGCTGGCCTATTTTTAGTTTTCAAGAGAATTTTTGTTTCCAGATCTTTTTTGTTGTTGTTCAATGTTTAAATAACGAGAGGAATCCAAGAGCTGCTGGGTGGAAACCCTGGGAATCTGTTCTGCAAGCGAAGGAATTGGACGGTGGTCCTGCTCCATGAACCTCAGGACTCCTGCCCGGGTAGACAGGAGGCTGATAAAGGAAGATGAGGTGGAGGGGACCTCAGATGCTTGGGGGGAATGGAAAAGGTTATGGGGGTCGCGAACATGAACGTGATGGATGATTAGAAGCCACAGCACAGGTGGCATCGGGAGCTTTGTTGAAAGGGGTTTACTATTTCTCCCATTAATGTTCTCAGGTCTCGAAGGCCCTTGCATTTGTTATTCCTTTTTAAAGACATTGGCTCTGTGCTCCTGGTTACAAATACGAAACACATTTGTTGTAGACATTTTAGAAAATACAAGCAACCATAAAGGAAACAAAATAGCCCATTATCCTCCACTTACATAACCAGTATTGCCATTCCAGTGTGCTCCATGCTCTGTCTAGTGATATGTGACTATATTTGTATACCATACCCATTTTTGTTTTGTACTGGGGGGCTGCACCCAGGGCTTTGTGCATACTTTGCAAGTGCTCTATCAGTGAGGTGCACCCTCAGCTCCCTTTTTATTATTTATCTAGAGACAGAGTCTAAGGCACACGGGCCTCTTGTGGCCTCCAACTTGTGATCCTTCTGCCTCTGCCTCCTGAGTCAGTGAGATTCCAGGTGAGTGGCATTGCACCTGGCTTATACCTTACATTTTTAAAGAACAAATTCAGGCCAGGCGTGGTGGCACACGCCTTTAATCCCAGCGGTTTGAGAGTCGGAGGCAGGAGGATTGCAAGTTGGAGACCAGAGGCAGCCTACATAATTTGGTGAGACCCTGTCTCAAAAACAAAGTGAAAAAATGGGCTGGGGGTGCAGCTCAGTGGCCCAGCACTTGCAAAGCATGCAAGCGCAAAGCCCTGGGTTCAAACCCCAGTACCACAAAAAAAAAAAAAAAAAAGAAAAAAAAGAACCAATTCAGAATCATACTGTAGGTGGTCTTTTGTCCTCTGCTTTTTCCAATGAACAGTACTTCATGAACGCTTCCATATTTGTGGTATCGGATTTTTCCAAGATAATTTTTTTCTTGGGAATTTTTAGTTGGCGTTAACAGACTTTGCTTTTTAGAGCAGATTTGGGTTCCTAGCAAGCCTGAGCAGAAGGCATAGAGAGTTCCTGTACATCTCCTACCCGACATAGGCATAGCCGCCACCGCAGCTGACAATTGGCAGCAGAGTGTTGCGTTTTTTACAATGGATAAACCTACACTGGCCCGTCATCACCACCCAAAGTGCGTGGTCTGCACCAGAGTTCTCTCCTGATGTCCTCATTCCACGGGTGTGGAAAAATGTTGGGCAGCAGGTACCCGCCCTGAAGGCACCACGCAGAGTAGTTTCGCTGCCCTAGGAATCCTGCGTGATTTGCCTCTCCCAAACCTTTCATAACCACTTATCTCTTCACTGGCTCCATAGTTTTGCTTTTTCCAGAATATCATCGAAGTAGACTTATACCCTTTGTTGTTGTTGTTGTTAGGTGCCGTCAAGTTGGTGTCAGACTCATAGCAACCCTACGTACAATAGGCAAAACACTATTGTCAGTGCTTCTCTGCTGTTCATAGGGTTTTCAATGGCAGATTGATTTTTGGGAGTGGGTTGCCATGTCCTTCTCCCAAGCCTACAGCACCTGGTGTTCCTAGGCGGTCTCCCATCCAAGTACTAATCAGGCCCCATCCTGCTTAGCTTCTGAGATCTGACAGGATCGGATGCCACAGGGCTACAGCTTCAGGCTTACCATTTGTAGCCTTTTCAAACTGACTCATTTCACTTAGTGATATGCCTTTTTGTGGGTAATTATACATTCTTTTTTATTGTTGAATAATACTCCAAACTGTGGTAAATAAAGGTGCCACAGTTTACTTGTTCATTCACCTATGGGAGGATGTCTTGCTCAATGTAAAGAATGTGATTGGTGGATAGTGTGATAAGATGTTTGTTTTGCTCTCTAAGAAACTGCCAAACTATCCTTTAATCAAGATCGTTTTTATTTTTTATAGCTACATAGTACTTCTTTGTACGTTTACACCACAGTTTAATTTCAAATTTTGCATTCTTCTTTTTAAAGCTTCGCCCACATTTTTAATTATTACCTTAGGATAAATCCTTCAAATTGGAATTGCTGAGTCAAAGATCTGGTCTTTCAAATTGTAGCAACTGTCACTGGATGGTTTTTCCCAAAAGCTAGGGCTGGGGTTTAGCTCAGTTGGTAGAGCACTTGCTCTGGGTGCTCTGAGCCTCTGGATTCTATCCCTGTTGTTTTTAGGTGCCGTCCAGTCAGTATCCGACTCATAGCGACCCTCTGTACAACAGAGGAAACACTATTGTCAGTGCTTCTCTGCTGTGCATAGGGTTTTCAATGACAGATTGATTTTTCCCTAGCACTGCAAAAATGGGAGAAGGACCTGGCAGCCCACTCCCGAAACAATCAGCCGTCATAAACCCTACGAACAGCAGAGAACAGCAGAGAAGCACTGACATAGTGCTGGGCTTGGCACAGTGTCCTGGAGAGTTTCATTATGTTGTAGATCAGGTTGCTATGAGTCAGACCCAACTCAATGGCACCTAACAGCCACAACAGCAATATAGTGCATATGCTGTATTTATCTAATAGGTTTGAGCAGAAACATAACCATTCAGGATAAATATTGATTGAAATTAAAGAAATTGAAAATCTGAAGGAGTTCTATGTAAATTGTGGTTAATCTTGATTGTCCACTTGATTGAATTGAGAAACTCGTAAGAGATTAGTAAAGCACAGCTCTTAATGTGTCCCTGAGGGCATTTCCAGAGAGGATTAACTAGGAGGAGAAGATCCATCCCATAGGCTGGGGGCCCAGGCATAAAAGGAGAAAAAGGAGAAAGCCAGCTGGTGCAGAAATTCATTCATTTTCTGTCTCTGTCTCTGTCTCTGTCTCTGTCTCTGTCTGTCTGTCTGTCTGTTTCTCTCTCTCTCCCTCTCTCTCTCTCTCTCTCTCTGGTTCTCGCCCGCCATGATGCCAGCCTGCTCTGTTCTGCCATACCTTCCCCATCACAATGCACTGAAGTCGCTGAATCCATGAACCAGAATAAATGGCTTCTCTCTTAAATTGTTATGCCAGAATATTTTGTCATAGCAACATAAAACCTAACACATAAAGGTTTTCTGTTGCTATATTGTTGTACCCAGCGGCTCAACCCCAGAAAAATACTCCAAGATGCAAACAGGTGGATCATGGATCCGGAGCAGAAAAGTTTATTTAGACCGGCTGGCCAGCTACTTTCAGTCCCGGGAGTGGACTTTCAGAAAGCAGCAGCCGACTCACAGTGCTTAGGGGCTTCATAGGGTAGGGGAGGAGAAGCAGAATTACAGAAGCAGAAACTTTTTTTACGGTAAAAGGATAGGGGTACAAAGTACAAAGTAAGTTTGCGTTTCCTAGAGTTTAGCCATTTGCAGGAATTCCCTGAGTTTGACCAGTTACAAAGTTGTCTGTTGCCGCCATTTTTCTTAATTCAGCCCTTCTGCAGGCCCAGCCATCTCATGACACTCCTGCCCTTATCAGCTTTTATTGAGGGCTAGTTTTTCAAGGAACCAGAGTGATTTTGAAGTGACCTACTCCTGCTATCACAATGTCATGAGTAGTTGTGGCCCCCAAATTCTTATTTTGAAATCCTGACTTCCAAAGTGATAGTATTACGAGGTGGAACATTTCAGGTGGTGATTAGGGCATGAGGACAAGGCCCACCTCAGTGAGATTCATGCCCTTCAGAAAGAGACCCCAAAGAGCTTTCTGGTCTCTTTCTCCCACATGGGGACAGAACAAAAAGGCATCCTCTGTGAGAGAGCAGGTCCTCACCCGACACCAGATCTGCCAGCCCCCTGATCTTGGACTTCTCAGCCTCCAGAGCTGTGAGAAACAAATCTCTTGTTTATAAGTTACCTATTGTTGTTGTTAGGTGCCGTGGAGTCATGTCCGACTCATAGTGACCCTCATAGGGTTTTCAATGGCTGATTGTTTCAGGATTGCCTAGGGAGTGGATTGCCACATCCTTCTCCCATTTTTGTGGTGCTGGGAATCGAACTCGGGTCCTCAGAGACTGCAGAGTGGCACTCTACCAACTGAGCTAAATCCCAGACCCATAAGTTACCTAGGCTATGGTATTGTTAGAACAGCCTGAACGGACGGACTAAGACAGAAATTGGTGGAGGAACAAGGTTGCTACTCTATCAAGTGCAGTCATTGCTGGGTGTAGTGGCCCATGCCTGTCATCCCAGCAACTCAGGCAGAGGCAGGAGGATGGCAAGTTTGAGGCCAGAGGCAGCCTGTGCAACTTAGTGAGCCCTTGTCTCAAAATAAAAAGTAAAAAATGGATTTGGGGTGCAGTGCAGTGGTAGAACACTTGCAAACTCTGCATGAGACCCTGGGTTCACCCCCCTATTACCATAAAAAAAGAGAGATGAGGTTAATGTCGCCAGCATAACAAGGCAAACTATTTTCCAGTAACCTCCCTCTTAATCAATGAAAAGAGTTCACTAAAGTGGGCTTGCTGTTGTTGTTGTTATTGTTAGGTGCCGTCAAGTCGGTATCCGACTCATAGCGACCCTCATAGGGTTTTCAATGGCTGACTGTTTCGGGATTGCCTTGGGAGTGGATTGCCAGGCCCTTCTCCCATTTTTGCGGTGCTGGGAATTGAACTCAGGACCTCAGAGACTGCAGTGCAGTGTTCTACCAACTGAGCCAAATCCCAGCCCTAAAGTGGGTTTAAAATATGGTAAACACGTAACCCAGGAAGATCGTGGCCATGCTGTGTAATTTTATACAACTGGTAGCACAGTAGGCTCATCTGCACCAGCGTGACAAGGACATCAGGAAATCATCGCAGGACAGCATTAGTGACGAGCTACCTCGCCAGACAGTAGAGACATTTGGGCTGTTACAGTCTGAGGGGGCCATCCTTGCTCAGGTGGCCCATCGTTCACTGAAGCCTTGCTGTGCGGCACACGACCATATCTAAAAATGCAGATGCTCCTTTGGAAGCAGGTGGTGGGGAGAGGCTGGAAGAGTTGTGAGGCGCAGGCTAGAAAGAGCGTGCGTTGCTGTCAGTGCGCCTGGGGATTGTGGGGGGCCTTAGAAGTGGAAAGAGAAAGCCTGTCTTCTTAGAGAACACTGAAGTGGTCAGGATCCGACTATTTTTCGATATATGGATGGTAGAGGCCATTGTGATGAGGTCCCAGGGTGGAAGGATGAACATATAGGAAAGGAGGGGGGAGGTGATCTTTATATTAGAGTGGCAAAGAACCTGGCTGAATTGTGCTTTTCCTGGTGTCTTGTGGACAGCAGCACTTTGAGCAATGAACAGCCTGTTTGGCAGAAGAAATTTCTAAGACAGGTTGAGGGTGCAGCCTGCCTTCTCTTAAATCCATACAGTAAAATGTGAGTAGAGAGCAACGATTGAAGGACAGAATTTTTAATCGAAAGGGAAGTACAATTGAAGTATTTGGAATATCCTCAGGCTGTCCATATTGAGAAAGGCTGTTCCAGGGATAATACCAGAGGGATAGGCAAGACATTGTTTGATATGAGGTGGGTTGATAAGAGCTGCCTGCAGCCATACCACTGTGGTGTCCGATCCCAACAGATCTCGGAAGCTAAGCAGGGTCAGGCCTGGTTAGTCCTTGGATGGGAGACCGCCTAGGAACACCAAGTGCTGTAGGCTTGGGAGAAGGACCCGACAACCCACTCCCCAAAACCAATCCACCATTGAAAACCCTATGAACAGCAGAGAAGCACTGACAATAGTGTTTTGCCTATTGTACATAGGGTCGCTATGAGTCAGACACCGACTTGATGGCACCTAACAACAACATGAATCAGCTGAATGCTACTTACCATTCAGGTGGGAGAATGACCCCAGGGACATTTAAGGTCATTAAGAGATCATTGAGGCCACTGCCCTTACCACAGGCTCAGAATATTCCTTGGTGACAGAACAAGGAAGAAGCCAGAAGTGACCACGGGACCTTGGTGCCTGCTGCACTATGTGGCATCACCTGAAGCCTGCTGCCTGCATCCCAGGGCAGGGCTCCTTAGCCACTCCAGGTATGGCTCCAGTTGGCCCACATGGGGCAGTGGCCACCCCTTTGGAGGCCATGGTAGGTAACCTCAGTGGCATCTGGGCATTGCCATCTTCGTGGTCACAAAGGGTATAGGAGCTGGGAAGTGTTGCACCTTCCACCTAGATTTCAGTGGATGAAGCAGCCAGAAGTCTTGGGCAAGGGACCCCCGCAGAGGGTTGCCACAAAGGCAGGTCACTGCAGAGTCCCTTCGGGGTTTCCCTGTCACCCAGACCAGTGGAGCCACTGATGTGGTGTGAGTCCAGCCTGGAAGAGTTGGAGGCACCCAAGGACCACCTGGGTTAGCCGTGGCGTGGGCTGTGCGTGGCTAAGCCATGACACCCACCAGGCCGTGGAGTTCTGATACAGCTGCCTAGACAGACGAGGACACCCATGTCCACATTCCTCTGTGCAAATGCTGGTATAAATTTTGCATTTCTCTCTTTTTTTTGTTAGAAAATTTTAATGTACATCATAATGTGATTCATTTTGACATGCTTTTCATTGTGACAATTTTCATATATGCAATTTGATAAACATCATTCATATAGGTTACCCCTTACCATCCCCTATGTTTCCCCCCCTCCCCCCTTCCCATCTAAGTTTCCCATCCAAGTCTTCTCTATCTTTTACTATGTAGTATTTTTCTATATGTCCTTGGGTTCCATTTCTGTTTAAGATAGAAACTTTTCCTGTAGTGGTCTTTGTTTTTATCTTGTTAGAACAATTACATAAATTTTGCATTTTTCTTGATCACTGCCTCTCAGGTGTAGAAACAGTGCATGTCCTTAAGTGATGTCATTTCTACTCACCTGGCCCCAGACACGAGGTTAATGAAATCATCAGTAAAAACACAACATGATCAAGCAGGATTTTTCTCTCTCTACTTTTTTTTTTTTTCAAAAATCTATTATATAAATGTTGCTTCATAGTATCTGATTAAAACAGAGAGAGAAATGGACAGGGGTGGCAAAGAGTGTGGCTTTATGACTACTCAGCTCCTTGCTATCAAGGGAATAAGTATAAACCTATTACTCCTGAACCTTTCATTTTTATAGGACACGCTGTGAAGTGGAAAGAATAGGAAAATGAAATGCTGTGCAAGGCATTTTCTTTTTTTTCAGTTGTTCACATTTTAGATATTTACTGCAAACAAGACAGAATGGTTTAAAAGAATCTAAATCAAGAGTTTTGTCCCCCATCCCCACCCTTTGTACAGTGGGGATGAACCCAAGGCCTCATGCATGCTAGGCAAGTGGTCTACCTCTGAGCTGCACATTCAGCCCCTTTTTCATTGTTTATTTTGGGACAGAGTCTCACTAAGCTATGCTGGTTGTGTCTGGACTTGAACTCATGATCCTTCTGCCTCAGCATGTCTGAAGCACTGGGGTTATATTCGTGGGCCATAGTGCCCGACAAGAATTTCTGATTTCAAACTCTGGTCACAGCGTCTCAGAATCTGAGTTGAGGGGACTGCAGAGATCTGGTCTGCTCCTCGTGGGGGCTTTCCTAAGATGACCCCGGGCACTCTTTCCAGTGCTCCTTCTACCCATGGTCATTTCATCCTCACCTTCAGTTTGGAAGGCCAGCTCACATCCATAATGGGAGGACTGCAGCCTAGGGAAGGTTTCAGGGCATTGGATGAAAGAAGCAGTGTTTGAACGCCAGGTTCCTGATTTCAGGTGTACAGCACAAAAAGCGTCTTGGAAAACATCGTGGCCTCTAGGATGATCGGGGTTTTGCGCCAGGGCACCTGGCGTGGAAGCGGCTCTTAGGTTGGGTGTGCCCCTCTGCTCTGTCCTTCTCCTTTTGGCCCTTTGTATCTGTGCAGGGCATGCATCGGTCTGAGCTCTCAGGTGACGCTGCAGCAGAGCTGCGCTAGAACAGGCAGAGTCCTTGGTAACAGCTTGTGCCATCCTCGGTGGCATTGACTTGCTAGGGAGTCTGCCCTAGTACAGGAAGGACGAGAGAGATAGGAGTATCTTTCCTCCGCAGCCATTGTGTTGGCTGTCACGTCGGGTTCTCTGTGTGCCTAATCGTTTTCCAACACATTTCGTATTGAGCATAGCATACATGCTACTCCTTTCCTCACCGAGCATTTGTCTGACAATCTGCCCTGGAATTTTGTTAGGGACTGGTGCCATATTTGCCAGCTTTTGGTTTCCAGAATCATCATCTTTTCTCTTTGCTGAAAACCGAGAAAACATTCTCTGGCTTCCATTTCCTGACAGCTGTCCATTGTTGTTTTTGTTTTATTTTTCCAACCAACAAGGCCACACCAACAGTGGCTCTACAGAAACGTGTAACTGCCTTTCACAGAGAGGCAGAGAGAATAACTCACCTGGGCCTTTCCAGTTTAAAGATCGTTACTGATGTTGCTGTTAGGTGCCGTCGAATCGGGTCCGACTCATAGAGACCCTATGTACGACAGAATGAAACACTACCTGACACTGCACCATGCACACAATCTTTTTATGTTTGAGCCTTATGATTGCAGCCACTGTGTTTCTTCTCAGTTTGAGTCATGCCACATCACAAATGGAGGTCCCAAGGGTCCATTCCCATCACTAAGGTCGACTTTATTTTGAAGAGGTAGCTCTTTCCCCAGTCATTTCTTGAATGCCTTCTAGCCTGGGGACTCAGTTTCTGCCACTTTATCTGACAGTGTTTCTCTGCTATTCCTAGGGTTTTCAATGGCTAATTGTTTCAGGAGTGGGTTGCCAGGTCCTTCTCCCCAGTCTGTCTTAGTCTGGAAGCTCAGCTGAAATGTGTCCACCATAGGTGGCTCTGCTGCTATCTGAAATACTGGTGGCATAGCTTTCAGCATCACAGCAACACAAAAGCCCCCATAGCACAACCAGACTGGATTATTATTGTTGGATTATTGTTATTGTTGTTGTTGTTAGGTGCCATTGAGTCATATTGAGCTCATAGAGACTCTTAATAGGATTTCCAATGGCTGATTGTTTCGGGATTCCTCAAGAGTGGATTGCCATGTCCTGCTCCCATTTTTGCGGTGCTGGGAATCGAACCCAGGACCTCAGAGACCGAAGAGCAGTGCTCTACCAACTGAGCTAAATCTCAACCCCTCTGGATTATTACAAACAGCTTAAACGGCACGCAGAGGAGCTGCTGATACTTAAGCAGTTTGCACACAGGCTGTGGGGCGGTTTACCCTGAAGCACTAAGGGAAGAGGCCTGTGAGCTCTGCCCCGGAGCTGACGTCTCTGACCTTCTGCTGAGCGCATTTCTGGCTGCCTCTGGGGCCTCACTGGTTTGGTGTTCTATTGTTTCTGTATCCCTGCGGGTGACATCTCTTTGCATCCCACATTCCTCTCATGCTTCTCTCCGGTGTGTGCCACGTGCTCCGGTCATTTTGATGACAAGAGTGAAAACAAAGGAAAGTGCCATCCAGTTCAGGGGTCACTGAACCAGAGCCTTCAGGGGAGAGAGAGAAGGCAATTTTCAGGGCTGCACTGGGAAAGGCAGAAACACGGAAGCGCCTTTATCCAGAATGTTTTTGCATTGCTCACCTATTTTAGGAAACTAATCCATTATTTTTGCATGTAAATTATTGCCTTGTAGTTGTAGATGTGAGGAAGACTCTCTAATACACATTAACTCATAACTGTTTCTTTCATGATTTCATTAAGGGAAAAAGTTCAGATGTTAGGATGCTCTGGGAATTCACTGTAATGTTGCTCTTTAAAAATGAATGCTGATGCTGATACTGGACTTGCGGGAACTTTGTCCAGTGATTATCGAAATAAAAGCTGTGATTAGAGTATGAACTCCCAGGCAGATGTTTTAATTGGAAAGAAAAAGATGTTGAAGATAAGGGGATGGTAGGGATGGCACGAGATTCAGGCTGCCCACAGGCAGAGAAAAGAACAGGCCATGTATCGCGTTGTTGGAGTGATCTGGGGTCAAAACTACATGGATTGACACAGTGTCTGCAACAATGGTCTTAAACATAAAAAAGATCATGTGTGCGGCACAATGTCGGGGAGCGTTTCACTCTGTTGTACATAGGGTTGCTATGAGCTGGACTCTACTCACCAGCACCTAACAACAACAACAACGTGTTTGTATATGTGTAGAGATTTTCCCAAGTAATATACAGATAAATGGCCATTTTTCCTTGTACACATCCTGGCATTGATCTGGTGTTTTTTGATTTTTGTTGTTGTTGTTGTTGTTGTTATTGTTTTCTCTTGTGATAAGAAAACAGGATAAGGGACAGGCACAGTTTATACATTGTTGACAAGGGAGGAGAGAGAGGACATTTAAGAGATCAGTGCCAGGTTTTATGGATTCAAGGCATAGGAACCCATCATCTCTGTCCCCCTTGAAAGTCCCTATTTCTATTTTAATACTCCATTGAAGACTTTTGCCCTTATCCTCTATTTTCTGAACAAATTAAAGGCATTACTCTGAGCGATTATGTTGTTGTTGTTACTGAGCTGTTATGGATACATATATATGTGTGTTGCCCATATGCCAGTATATGTGTGTGTGTGTGTGTGTGTGTGAATATATATGTACCCATCATATATATAAATATATATAGTTATTGTTGTTGTCGTTAGATATTGTCAAGTCATGTCCTACTTATAGTGACCCTTGTAGGATTTTCAATAGCTGATTGTTTTGGGATTGCCTTGGGAGTGGATTGCCATGTCCTGCTCCTAATAAACATATATACACAACATATATACACAAATATGTATGAAATGGATATGACTGTCTCGATAAATATTTTAATGAAATATTATACTGTTTTTAATGAAATATTATACTGTTTAAGATAGAAACTTTTCCTGCAGTGGTCTTTGTTTTTCTCTTGTTAGAACAATTGTATGCGATTTCTAGTCCATTTATATTGACACCATTCTTATCTTCCCCCCCTTTTATTATGGATTCCCCTACTTTTAGAGAAACTCCGATGGCTTCCCACTCCACAGCTGTAAATACATCATCCAAAAATAATTATCTGCCCTTCTAATTGTTAAGGTTTTTTTTCTATTTCATGTCTTTTAATATTGACCTAAATTCCCTGAAAATTAATTTTTTTTTTTTTTAAGACAGAGTCTGGCTGTGTAGACCAGGATGGCCTGCAACTCTCTGAATAGCCCAGATTGGCTTTGAACTCGCTGTCCTCCTGCCTCAGCCTCCCAAGTGCTGGGATTACAATTGTGCACCACCACACTAAACCTTAAGATATATATTGTTGTTGTTATTGTTTTTAGGTGCCTTTGAGTTGGGTGCGACTCATAGTGACCTTTATAGGGTTTTCAATGGCTGATTGTTCCAGGATTGTTTTGGCAGTGGCCTGCCAGGTCCTTCTCCCATTTTTGTGGTGCTGGGGATTGAACCAAGGGCCTCAGAGAGTGCAGTGTGGCACTCTACCAACTGAGCAAAACCCAGCCCCAAGTGTGTGTGTGTGTGTGTGTGTGTGTGTGTGTGTGTGTGTGTATACACACACATATATATATATATATTTTTTTTTGTGGTAATAAAATGACAGCTGAGCCCCGCGTTACACACCTGTAATCCCAGGTACTAGGGAGGCTGAGGCAGGAGGATCATGAGTTCTAGGCCACAGGCAGCCTGTGCAATTTACCAAGACCTTGTTTCAAAATAAAAAATATAAAAGGGTCTGGGGGTGTGGCTCGGTGGTACAACACTCGCTAGTGTGTGGGAGGCCCTGGGTTCAACCCCAGATACTGCAAAAAAAAATTTTTTTAATGATAAAACAACAATTTATGACTAATGGTGATAAGATGACTCCATGTGCTTTTAAAGGAAATACCAAATCGTGCAAAGATATTCCATGGAATCTTAAAGAGTACATTGCAACAGAACACGGCTTCCCTGTACTGCTGATGTTTACATTTATTCAGGGCATGCAGTGTTTTTAAATTGGCATCTCCTCGGGCCTGCGTTTCGTTGCCCAGGGTGCAGGCCCAGCCTGGATTAGCGATGATGAGGGGGTTTTAAATCTGAAATTGTTCAGTGGAGCTTTGTGCTTGCTGTGTGTCTTGAATACTCTGAGTGCATTTGCTCTTTCCCCTTGCCTTCCTGGGCCTCTTTAGCCCGTCTTTTTCTTTTCTTTTTTTTCTTTTTCTTTTTCATCTCTGAGCAGTAGCTTAAAGGTCTAGCCTGCAGCCATGTCTCAGTACTACAGTCAGAGCCACACGAGGCTATTTTTATTAGTACCAACCAAAATGATTTTTTTAAAAAGATAAAATATCATGTGCTTCTTCATAATTAGAACTTACTCTATGAAAGGATTGCTCCATATTGAAATAGTGGGTTTTCTACTTTGTCTACAGTGGTTTCTTCAAATCTTCTGGGACACCAACATAAAAGGTTGACAATTCTAGGTCAGTTCTGCTTCTCTTTCCTTCCTCTATTCCTTTACTCAATTTACTGATCCAAGGCAGAAAAGAAAAGCTGATTGTTTTTCTTGTTTTTGTTTGTGTGTTTGTTTAACGTTTACAAACAGGGCAGTTGTCTGCCAATCATGCTGGCTTGTGACACGGCTCTACCCCATGCACAGACTGGGAGCCCGGACAGATAACTTCTGTACACTAAATTTCTTGAATGTGTTATTCTACCTCTTTCATTTTCAAGTGCAGAAATTCTCATCTGGGTTGTCCAAGATCAGAGGTACAGAGCTGGGCAGAATTTAATCCAATAATCAAAATATCATGCTACTGCCCTGTAATATAACATGTACTCAACACCAAACTGTAGAAACACAGAAAGAACGTTTATTTGCAGTGCCAGGAATCGAACCCAGGATGACAGGAAAGTGCCCACAGTCTTCCAAAGTGCTGCTTTGTATTTCCCCTTCCTGTTTCAGACACTGTGTTACCCAGTCCCCTTACCAGGGAACTTGGTAGCGGAGGTGTACTGGCCTGAACCCAGGATGTGTAAGTCCAGGTCTGGTGGGTGCCTGTCACTCACTTTCAGACCCCAGGGAGGTGGCCGATCCCTCTGAGCCTAGGTTCCCATCTGGGAAGGATAATGTGTGAGTTTTGGGTTCTCTCTTACAAATGGTGGGGGAGGGTAGGACCCAGCCCCAAAAGGAAGAGGGCTGAGGGGTAGGAGGTGGAGGTGCCAGCGAGGACCCCATCTTTTTCCATCTCTCCTGGTCATTCCTGTGGAGCATTTCTACACAAAGCAGTGCCTTTGAGGCCACAGCTCCAGAAAAATGGAGGCCCCTGGTGTTTACGTTGGCTGGTGAGTGAGAATCCATAGCCCTTGGCAGCCCAGCCATCTTGCCTGCCTGGCCAGAGGGGCCCCTCTTCTGGGAATCCTCTCTTTACCATCTGAGCCAGAGATGGGGTAAGCCACTTAGAACTCTTTAACCCGGTTAGTTAACCAGCTCTATGCTATTCACTGCCTACAGCTGTAGCCCTGTGGAATCCGATCCTGTCAGATCTCGGAAGCTAAGCAGGGTCGGGCCTGGTTAGTACCTGGATGGGAGACCGCCTGGGAACACCAGATGCTGTGGGCTTGGGAGAAGGACCTGGCAACCCCCTCCCAAAAATCAATGTGCCATTGAAAACCCTATGAATAGCAGAGAAACACTGTCAAATATGGTGCCAGAAAATGAGCCCCCCAGGATGGAAGGCATTCAAGAAACGACTTGGGGAAGAGTTGCCTCCTCAAAGTAGATTGGACCTTAATGATGGGAGTGAAGTAAAGCCCCTGGGCCCTCCTTCTGCTGATGTAGCATGACTCACATCCCCGCCTCTTGCCACAGTGAGTGGTGTGTGTTCTCTTTTTCCTTTCATCCTGGTTTCCATTCACTGGGGCAGGAGGCAGGGATTTGACTGGAGCAAGGTATGTATGTTGTTGTTGTTGTTAGGTGCCGTTGAGTCGGGTCCAACTCATACTGATCCTGTGTGCAGAATGAAACAATCCTTGACACCATGCCTGGCACATGATCTTATTTATGTTTAAGCCCATTGTTGCAAACCCTGTGTCAATCTATCTAGTTGAAGGTCTTCCTTTTTTTCCAATGACTCACCACTCTCCCAAACATGATGTCCTTCTCCAGGGATTGGTCTCTCCTGACTACATGTCCAAAATATGTAAGATGCAATCTAGACATCCTTGCTTCCAAGGAGCACTCTGGTTGCACTTCTTCTAGGACAGATCTGTTGGTTCTTTTGGCAGTCCATGGTACATTCAATGTTCGTCTCTAGCACCATAATTCAAAAGCATCAATTCTTCTCCTGTCTCCCTTGTTCAACGTCCAGCTTTCACAGCCATATGATGTATGAGATTATCCTAATGTACTTTATAATTCTATGCCCCCGTAATGATGCAGGAGAAGTTTCACCTCTGATTGAAGAGTAAGTATAGGTTACTTAAACAAGTATAAACAACTCCAGAGTGAAAAAAACAAAAAACAAAAAACGCAGAACAACATTCTGCATTCCCTGAGCGTTTTACAGAACACAGTGATTAAGCAGAAGTTACCAAGCACTCCCCTTCCATCCTCAATTATAAGTTTCCCAAGCCTGCAAGAAATGGGCCTAGCCTTATTGGAAGTCCCACCGCGGGCCTCAAGTTTGGAAGAAATTTTTACTTTATTAGACAGATTTTCACTGGGCTCTGGATTGTATAAAATCAACCAGAGATTTATATGGGTTAGCATGGGGTGCTTGTTAAAGATCCTTCTCTAACAGGGACAACTCTCCTCAAGGGCGAGTGGGGGGTCTTTTTCCCCCTGCTACGTAGATCAGTTCTTTCAAACAGCCCTTTTTAAAGAGTTTCAGTGCTGTAGGAATTTTTATCCTCCTTCAGTGTAGACATCCTAGAAGTCACCCAATCAAATGGGCAGTGGGGAGGCAGAGGGAAAGGATCAGAGTCATTAGAGTAACAGAGATGTCACCAAGGCCAAAGGAGGAAGTGGCCAGTTGGTCAGTTTGGGGTCTGTTTAACTTTTTCTGCTTACTCTTTAGATCACCCTCCACCAAGTTGATCCAACAGGTTTTACAAAAATGAATGCAATCTTTATTGAAAAACCTATAGAGTATATCTCAACTGAATTGGACTGATGGCCCTGAGTTTAGGAAGGGCAGTCAGAGAAGGGTCTGCAACTGTACCACTGTCTCAGAAGCTGAGCAGGGTCAGGCCTGGTTAATCCTTGGATGGGAGACCGCCTGGGAACACCAGGTGCTGTAGGCTTGGGAGACGGACGTGGCAGCCCACTCCCAAAAAACAATCCACCACTGAAAACCCTATAAACAGAGAAGCACTGACAATAGAGTTTCGTCTGTTGTACGTAGGGTCGCTGTGAGTTGGACACCGACTCCACGGCACCTATCAGGACAACCAGAGAGGCAGCTGGTCGCTCACACATGTATGTGCAGTTGCTCTCTATCCTGCCCCGCTTTTTTAATCCAGCCACCTACGTCAATTAGGAATTTTATACTTCAACCAAATTACAAATTGAACGTGGGCCCTGTTCCCTCTGGGTGTGAGTGATGCTGTGTGCCTCCTGGTCGTCTGTGGCCCACTTCCTGCCGTCTATTGAGTGATTGTGTAGTCATTTACAGTGAAGGTCACAAAATCAATTTTAGAAAGGTTATTAATGCCTCTTAGGAGTCCACGTGGGACCAGGAAGTCCTTGATGGCTGATGTTTGCAGTGAGGGCGGGAGAGTCGTTTCATACTTAAGATCTGCTCCTCCTGTGGTGGTGTTTGAGCCTACAGACATCGCTCCCCACAAAACAAAACACGCGCACACGCAAATAAAAAGCATGTGGTCAGAACTCGGCCAGGGCCTTCTGGTGAGGTAACTGCGAAGGAAGGGCTCACTTGGTCTCTTCAGTCAGTGGACTTGGGGGATTCAAGATTAGCTTGGGTGAAAATGAGGGGGAGAGAGCTGAGAGAGTGTGCATGCTCAATATACAGCACAACTGGTCGTTCTTTTGAAGCTGCATTTGCCACTGTCCATGGCTTTAATGTTATCAGATGTCGAGGAAATAAAATTTTCAAGGTTTGACACCAGCTTAACAATGTTGAACTCAACCATCACATAAACAAAGCCCACAAGAATCTCATCTAGAGCTGTTGAGACTTTTTGTTTGCAAACCAACATTCCCAGATACTTTGCTTTCTCTCACACAGAAAACATTTTAGGATCGACGGATGTAGGTAGTGTTAGGGAAAAGATCGATTTGAAACCCCATTTTCCTGAGTATCCCGGAATTCCTGGTAAACATCCACAAAGCTTCCTGAATAAACATAAAAAGTGTTGACTGTGGATTGAATTGGAATCTGCTGATACAACAGAGGCAGAACATGAATTGGATAAAATTGTTGTTGTTGTTGTTGTTGTGTGAGTGGTGATATGCGTTGAATTCAGGTCCTCACACGTGCTAGGCAACCACTCTACCACTGAGTTATATCCTGAGTCCTTGGATAAAGTTTTAACGATCTCTTCCAGTAGTTTTGTTGTTGTTGTTGTTGTTTTGTGGTACTTAGGAGTTGAGCCCAGGGCCTCACACAAACTTTGCAAGTGTTCTACCACCAAGATGCACCCCTTCTGCAGCCCATTATTGCTATTATTATTATTTTGAGTCAGAGTCTGGCTAAGTTAAACAATCTGCCTTACACAGTCTGCCTCTGACCTCAAATTAGCCATCCTCCTGCCTCTGCCTCCCAAGTTGCTGGGATTACAAGCGTGCACCACTGTGCCCAACACTCTCCCAGTTAACTTTATCCAAGATTAGCAGACAAGGAAACCAAGCATAAAGAATAAATTATTTACTGAATGTTAAACTGTGAGACTGGTAGGGGTTGAGTTCAAGTAATGAGGCTCTAAGCTTCCCACGCCGGATGTACCTATCTCCAAAGCCTGCACAAGAAGCAGAGGAAACAATGAACAACATCAGAAACCAACCTACAAAATGGAAGAAATTGTTCACAAACCGTTTATCTGATGAGGTTAATTTTTTTTCCAAAATGTCTGAAGAGCTCCTACAACTTAGCAGCAAAAATCACAAATAAGCTTATTTAAAGATGGCCAGAGGACTTGATTAGACATTTCCCCAAAGAGGATATACAAATGCCCAACAGCTATATCAAAGACGCTCAGTGTCACTAATTATCAGGAAATGAAAAGACTAAATCAAAACTACAGTGGCCTAGGACCTCCCATCTGCCAGGATGGACATTATTTTTTAAAAAAGATAACCAGTATCGGTGAGGATGTGGAGAAACTGGAACCCCTGTAAATTGTTGATAGGAATGTAAAATGGTGCAGCAGTTTGGGAAAACTATATAGGGGCTTCTCAAAAAATTAAAAATAGAACTACCATATGCCCTAGCAGTCCAGCTACTGGATATATGTCCAAAAGAAATGAAATCAGAGTCTCGAAGAGGTATCTGTACTCCTATGTTTACTACAGCATTATTCAGGATAACCAAGATATGGATTCAACCAAAATGTCCATCAACAGATGAAGAGAGAAAATGTGGTATATATACATATAGTAGAATATTACTGAGCTTCGAAAAAGGACAGCTTTTTGGGACATGGACAAAGCTAGAAGACATTAGATTAAGTGAAATAAGCTAGATTTAGAAGGACAAATGCTGCATGCTTCCACTTACATGTTGTTGTTGTGAGGTGCTGTTGAGTTGTGTCTGACTCATAGTGACCCTCACAGAGTTTTCAATGGCTTATTTCAGGATTGCCTCAGGAGTGGATTGCCACATCCTTCTCCCATCCACTCATATGGAGCATCTGTAATAGTAAAGCCATAGAAACAAAGAAAACCGCAGGGATTACCAGAAGCTGGGGGACCTGGTGGTGATGGTAGGCGGTGGAGAGGTTCTTTTACAGTGAGCATAAAGTTTCAGCTGTGCAAGATGAGTCAGTTCTACCTGCTGAACAGCACGGTGTCTGTGGTTAGCAGTACAATGTTGAACTCTTCAGAACTTAGGAGGGTAGATGTTAAGTGTTCTTACAAAAAAAAAAAGGAACATTGGTGGGGGTGCTGGATCTATATGGTACCCTCTTTGTCATGATGCTGGAATGGGTATTTATGTATGCCTACATTCATCAGTGCCTGCAGCCATAGCCCTGTGGCATCTGATCCCATCAGATCTTGGAAGCTAAGCAGGATCGGGTCTGGTTAGTCCTTGGATGGGAGACTGCCTGGGAACACCGGGTGCTGTAGGCTTAGGAGACGGACCTGGCAACCCCCTCCCAAAGATCAATCTGCCATTGAAAACCCTATGAATAGC
>VMDO01004534.1:95704-123901 GCA_007922755.1 Pedetes capensis
AATCTGCCATTGAAAACCCTATGAACAGCAAAGAAGCACTGACAATAGTGTTTCCCCTGTTGTACAGAGGGTCGCTATGAGTCGGATACCGACTCGACGGCACCTAACAATAACAACAATTATTTTGGGAGTGGGTTTCCAGTTCCTTCTCCCTAGTCTGTGTGTCTGGAAGCTCAGCGGAAACCTGGCCACCATAGGAGACCCTGCTGGTATCACTGGTAATACCAGTGACATGGCTTTCAGCATCATGGCAACACCGAAGCCCCCACAGTCTGGCAAGCTGACAGGTATGTGGGCGGCGTAGCCCAAATAGTCTCAATCGTACGTGTGTGTGCTGCTAGAGGCTGCTTTATAGGAAGCAGGAATTGAGTGATTGTTGCCTGCCAGAGCTTTCTGCGCCATTCATGTGACTGCCACTGGCCACATTTTGAGTTCGGGTCCCTTGAAAGGTGGTTTTCATGTGTCTGACATTCAGAGTTTTGGCTTAAATAAATGCTGCTTTGAGGCGATGGAGATGCCACGCCACAGGGAAGATGGCGACACTTTCCTCCTACTATAAGAAAAAAAGGACCAAAACCCACATCCTTCCTTGGGAGGAGAATTTACCTACGTGAACATGGCATCTCCAGGTAGGTTAGTTCTCAAACCTTGCTGGACTGATTAGCTTTAGGAATCGTCCAGCAGGTGGAAGAGAGAACCCAACAGCACGGAAGGTAGTAAGGCTGCCTGTCGTCTTCAATGGCAGCAGAAAGTCCAGCTGATAAAAACACGGTGGAAAGCACTTTTGAAAACCCTATGAGGCATTTCCTGAAAAACAGAAACCAGAGGCTTGCCTTCCTTCTGGTCTAGAGGGTCACGGCATCTCACAGCACTGCACACACCATAGGACAGAGCGGAAGATTTTGCTGGAAGTCCCCAGTAGGCTGGCAGATGTGGATTTAGCATCCCGTGTGAGGGACAGCTAGGTGACAGATGGATGTGGGGATGTGAGGAGTGGGCGCACATTAAAAATAAGACATACAGCCAGTGCAGTGGTGAACTCCTGCGATCCCAGCAACTCAGGAGGCAGAGGCAGGAGGATTGCAGGTTCGAGGCAAGAGGCAGCCTACATAAGTTAACGAGACTCTGACTCAAGAAAAAAAACTCAAAAGGAGCCAGATGTGCAGCCCAGTGGCAGAGCACTTGTGAAGTATGTACAAAGTGCTCAGTGCAACCCCAAAGTTCCACCAAAAAATAAAAATAATAAAAAGTAAAAGAAAGAAATTCTCCTAACTGCATCGCATCCTTCAAGTCAGATTTTTACTTATAAACTAAGCATTGTCAGACCTGCTTAGTCCTTGGATGGGAGACCAGTTGGGAATACTGGATGCTGTAGGCTTGGGAGAAGGACCCAGCAGCCCACTCCCAAAACAATCAGCCATTGAAGACCCTATGAATAGCAGAGAAGCACTGACAATAGTGCTGGGCATGGCACAGTGTCAGAGAGTGTTTTGTTCTATTGTACATCAGGACACTATGAGCTGGACTCACAGCACCTAACAACAATAACTTCCCAATGAGAATGAAAATCTAACAGCCTTTAAACATCATAACTGGCATATTTGCTTCTTGTAATTATTAGCTCTGTGTTTACCCAATGGCCCTGTTTTATGTAGGTTCATGTCAGAATCAATTAGGCGACACTTTCTATGTGACATTTGTAATTTACATCTATATCATTGGAAGCACTGACTATATTCATAGTTGTAATATTGATATGTGGCTGGGACTTAGCTCAGTTGGTAGAGTGCTGCTCTGCATTCTCTGAGGCTCCAGGTTTGACCCCCAGCACCACAAAAATGGGAGAAGGACATGGCAGCCCGCTCCTGAATCAATCCCGAAATAATCAGCCATCAAAATCCCTACGAGGGTCGCTATGAGTCCACTGCACCTAACAACAACGATACTGATACAGCTGTGCATTCGGCACCTAAAAGCCATCTGTCATTAGAAAAAGGAAAGTTGTTTTGTCAAAAGCTCCCAATCGAGTTGGGATACAAAGTTTACAAACGCTAAATTTGTTGCAAACACTGGATTTGCTCATCTGGCCTGGATGTGCACAGCCTCCGAGCATGGATTCTATGCTGATGAACTAAACCACCGTCAGCTTGCGATGCAGTGCCGTTTCGTCAGCTCAGAGACATCGAGAACAAACGAGTTGCTGAGGTGGCCTGTGTTTCATAATGCGGCGGATGCCTCTGTTAGCCCGGGGCTTTGTCTCTGACCGCTGTGTGCTGGAGGGAGGTCTCATTTGGTCCAGGAAGGGAGATGTGGCGTTTGTGAGGTTTGCCCTCCGCCCGCACCGCTGGGAGACCAAGTTCCAACGAGCCGAGGGTCTGATTCACTCCGACAGCCCACAGCGGGGACAGCGCAGCGCTCAGCAGCCTCTCACACTCGCTCACTGTCACCCCGCAGCCCTTCTGTCCCATGCACCCTCCTCCCTAGAGAAAAAGGAAGCCCTGACCCCATCCCCGCAGTGTCCCAGAATAGGGGCTTTTATTAAAGCAACCTCCCTTCCCTTATTGCTGCGTAGACTGTTGGTGTTTATCATCATAAAAAGAAGATAGAATAAAATGGGGTACAGTGGTGCGCACCTGTCATCCTTGCAACTCGGGAGGCTGAGGCAGGAGGATCACAAGTTGGAGGCCAGAGGCAGCCCATGTAACTTAGGGAGACCCTGTCTCAAAATAAAATGGAGAAAATAGACTGGGGGTGCAGTTCAGGGGCAGAGCACTTGCAAAGCGTGCGTGAGACCCTGGGTTCTACCTCCAGAACTGCCAAGAAAAAGAAAAAAAAAAAAAAGAATGTGGAGCAAACATCATCCCATCCTGTAAGTGAGAAAGTCCTCGCTGGCAGTACGCTTTGGGGAAAGGAGGAGGAGGTAGAAGAGAAGGAAACTATTTTTCTTTCCCTCCCTTTGTTTTCTTTTAATTTAGATTGTCAAACCTGTGGGGTCAGAGATATCTCTAATGTTCTACTTCTCAGTCTCTAATGGACTTCGTGTTCTCAGCAAAATGCAAAGCAGTGCTCTGAAGTTCCACTGACAGCAAAAGACCTTCTGGGTTCATCTAGAGAGAAACTCTTCTTGGCACTGAAAAGGCAAGAGGCTGAACCCCAAGGCTACAGTGCCCGATGCTTTGTCTGAGCAGGTGACGTCAGCACATGCTCGGGCCTGAGGAAAGAGAGCCTGTGCTTGAAACCTACCCAGAGAGAGTATTAAAGCAGGAAACTGAAAAATAGCATCAAGCCCTGATCGTAAGAGAACGGTCCTGCACGGTTTCTCAGCATTTCTCATTTGGGGCACAAGAGAAACTGAGTCACCACAAGCAACAGATTGCTCTTGTGGAGAAGTGTGGCAGCCAAGCTCAGGCCCTGGGCATGGGGACCACAGGAATGTCTTCCTCCCAAACACGTGCCCAGCACTCGGAGTAGATTTTGGCTGCAGGAGATGCCACTTTTGGACTTGGGAACAACTAATACCCAAATCTATCTATGTTTTACTGACTATGCAAAGGCATTTGACTGTGTGAATCACAGCAAATTATAGATAACATTGCAAAGAATGGGAATAACAGAGCACTTAATTTGACTCATGAGGAATAGGTACATAGACCAGGAGGCAGCTGTTTGAGCAAAACAAGGGAACACTGCCTGATTTAAAGTCAAGAAAGGTGTGTGTCAGGGCTGTATCCTTTCACTGTATCTCTTCAATCTCTTTGCTGAGCAAGTAATCCAAGAAGCTGGGCTTTATGGAGAACATGGCATCAGTATTGGAGGAAGACTCATTAACAACCTGCCTTATGCAGATGACACAACTGTGTTTGCTGAAACTGAAGACGATTTGAAACACTTACTGATGAAGATCAAAGAACACAGACTTCAATATGGATTAGGCCTCGATATCAAGAAAACAAAAATCCTTACAAATGAGTCCGTAAGCAACTTCATGATAAATGAAGAAAAGATGGAGCTTGTCCAAGATTTTGCTTTACTTGGTTCAACAATCAACACCCATAGAAGCAGCAGTGAAGAAATCAAAAGATGCATTGCATTGGGAAAAGCTGTCACAAAAGACCCTTTAAAATGTTGAAAAGATGTCACTTTGAAGATGAAGGTGTGCCTGACTCATGCCATGGTATTTTCAGTTGTGTGATATGCTTGTGAAAGCTGGATGTTGAATAAGGGAGACAGGAGAATTGACACTTTTGAATTATGGTACTGGCGATGAATATAGAATATGCCACAGGCTGCCAAAAGAATCAATAGATCTGTCCTAGAACAAGTGCAACCAGAGTACTCCTAGGAAGAAAGGATGACTAGACAACCTCTTACATATTTTAGATACGTTGTCAGGAAGGACCAATCCTTGGAGAAGGACATCATGTTTGAGAGAATGGTGGGTCAACGAAAAAAAAAGAAGACCCTCAACTAGATGGATTGACACAGTGGCTGCAACAATGGACTTAGAAAGAAAAGAGATCATGAGCATGGGACAGTGCTAAGTAGTGTTTCGTTGTGTTGTGTATATGGTCATTATGAATTGGACCTGACTCGACAGCACCTAACAACAACAACAACAATATCCAATTTAAAATTTTTTAAACCTGAAAGTCACATAGAATCTCTCCCTACTGTTTAGTATATTTGGCAAAATACTGAGTTTGTTTATTTGTTTTTGTTGTAGAAATGGGGGTTGACCCCAGGGCCTCACACATACTTTGCAAGTACTCTCACTGAGTCATACTCCCAGCCCATTTTTCATCTGTATATTTGGAGACTGGGTCTTGCTGAAGTAAGCAGGCTGCCTCTGGCCTTGAACTTTCCATCCTCCTGCCTCAGCCTCCGAGTCACTGGGATTAAAGGTATACACACCATTCCCAGCTTGAGTTGGTCTATTTAACAAGAAATTCTTTTGACAAATAGACATTGAAAGAAATGCCTGCAGCTGCTGGAAGCTCCTTGAGCTCTGATACTTTTCTGGGAAAGGGTACACCTTTCACCCACAGCAGATCTTTGGGTGTGCACTTGCTGAGTGAGTGAATGCTCATTAGCAGTTCTGTCCTGCCAGCTAGGATCCTATTCGTCCTGCAAAGCCCATTTCAAGCCCAGTTAGAATCTCAAAATTGACTCCTGTTGTCATGACGGCATGCACATGTGTTTGTCCTAGCCCTCAGTCAGCTCTTGGAGGCAGGGATCGCCAGGAGGGTTTTTCATGTTGTTGTTGTTGTTGTTGTTGTTGTTGTTGTTGTTGTTAGGTGAGGTTGAGTCAGGTCCGACTCATGGCAACCCCTATAGGGTTTTCAATGGCTGATTGTTTTGGGAGTGAGTTGCCAGGTCCTTCTCTGGGGCTGGGGATCAAAGCCAGAGGAGCACCCTACCAACTGAGCCACCTGCGTGTAGTAGACTCCCATAATGCATAGCTCCTAGTTCTTGCTCACGCTCCCTTTGTCCTTTACTTGAGGGCTCCTACCTAGAACTGGTACCACCACTGAGGGTCCCAGAACCAGCTTTTCTAAAGAAACATTTCAAGACCGTTCTCCCCAGCTCGAGTCTCAAAGAGGTTCAGTGTCCTCGGGCCCTTGGCTTGTTAGAGATGAGAGGTGCCAGGGGGCAGGGATGGTCTTTTGGAACATAACAGCTTTCTCCAGCATCTGAAATATGTTTTGGTGACGCCGTCCTTGAACGCGCTTGGTTTGTTTTTGATTTTCTGCCCTGGTCTGGGCTTTCACCTTCGTTTTATATCTTCATGTTTGAGCTTGAGCTCAGCGCTCTTCATGACCATCGGCTTGAAATCAAGACTTAAATCTAGGGAAAGTGAGGAATCAAAGGAGTCACTACGTCATCTTGTGGTTGTTGTTAGGTGCCGTCGAGTCGGTATCTGACTCATGGCGACCCTCATAGGGTTTCCAATGGCTGACTGTTTCGGGATTGCCTTGGGAGTGGATTGCCAGGCCCTTCTCCCATAACTTGCTCACGGAGCAAGTACCTCTCTGACCCTAGAGCATTCTAGAGCTTGTAAGAGAAATACTAAACAGGGCAAGCTGTGTTTCGGATTGGTAATTAACTGTTATCACTGAGTCCTCCAGGTGACAGGCTCCTGGGCCCTCCTGTGGGCACCATGGTGTTCTCCTGTGCCAACCCTGGCTGACCATCTGATGTGCCTTCCTATAGCTGTGTGCTGGATGCTTAGATCTATTCTCCTCTAAAACCTCCCAGAAAATGCATGGTAGTTCCGAGGTCTTCCATTCAAAGAAGCTTATCATAATCAAGCACTATTGTTGTTGTTAGGTGCCATCGAGTCGATGTCTGACTCATAGTGACTGTACGTACAACAGGCAAAATAGTATTGTCAGTGCTTCTCTGCTATTCCTAGGGTTTTCAGTGGCTGATTGTGTTTTGGGAATAGGTTGCCAGGTCCTTCTCCCAAGCCTACAGTACCTAGTGTTCCCAGGTGTTCTCCCATCCAAGTACTAACCAGGTCCCACCCTGCTTAGCTTCTGAGATCTGACTGGATCGGATGCCACAGTGGCAGGCTATAATCAAGCCCAAGAGTCCCCTTTTTGGCAGTTCAGCCAGCCAGTGATTCCACTGTCTTGTGCTTTATTAGAAACTCTGTGGATTGTTTACTGTTACCTCTCCTGGTGCTGGAAGGGGCATTTCTCACTCCGGGGCTGGCGTGGGGTTGCAGCCTGACACTGCTTGGACTGGACTTGTACCCATGCTCAGATGGTCCATCCAAGGCGGCTTCCATGTGGTGCGTGCTGGAGCCTCCGAGGGCCCGCTGGAGGCCGAGTGCCAGGCAGCAGCGTGCACTTTGAACACTTCCTTGGAAGAAGACATCTCGGGGCTCTGGACCTCCCCATAGCAAGCCTCCCAAGAGGCTTAGGGCGAAGCCTTATGTAGGTCAGGATCAAATCTCAGAAGTCCTACAGCTTGGCTTCTGTGCATTCAAGGGACAGTGGGAATAGAGGGAGGCCTTGCCCGTTGGGGTGTATAGGAAACGGGGCTATTGGTGAGAGATTATTCCAACCAGATAAAACTATCTACATTTCCCCATTTGATTATGTTTTCTGCATTGATTAAACTGTTATCACTGTGCCATTACTTTACTCTCACAATGCTGGAATTCTGTCTCTCTGGTGTTATTTCTTGTTCTGCATATTTTTTGGGAACCCTGTGGGAAGTACCCCAAAAGCTGGGGAAGAGAGCCCTCGGTGCCAACAGGGGATTCTGTTACCAGCTCCGCGTGAGTGTCCCGGGTCCTCTGTAGAGGGGTTGACGTCCTTTCCCTTGTCCAGTAAAAACACAGCGGAATGTCCAAGGCTGATCTCTGGAAGTACCTCCTCCTGCTGCCCAGCCAGTGGGGAGGCTGTGGCCAGAGGAGAGAAACCCTCAGTGTAGTGGCCTGGGCACAGGTTCCTTTGGGACCTTGGACCAGTTATCACTCGGGCATGGACTTCGTTTCCTCTCTTTGTCTGAGTATTCGACTCAGTCAGCTTGTTGTTGTTAGGTGCCATCAAGTCAATTCCGACTCATAGCGACCGCCATAGGGTTTTCAATGGCTGATTGTTTCGGGATTGCTTCGGGAGTGGATCGCCATGTCCTCCCGTTTTTTGCCATGCTGGGGATTGAACCTAGGTCCTCAGAGAGTGCAGAGCAGCGCTCTACCAACTGAGCTAAGTCACCTTGTCAGCTTTCTGAATTTCGCTTCTCCTCCTCTGTCCTTCTTTTTGCGTTTTGCCTTTCATTTAAAACAACTCCCCTCAGTCCTAAGTGGGCACGGCCAATCAGCCTCTTCTCCCCGGAAGGTTCTGGGGAGCACAGGACGTTTGCCCCTCTGAGCCAGAGGCACTGGCTGCCCGCGAGGGACCGTGCTCCCAATGGGAATTGATGAGGGTGCATTATATAAAATCTGGAGGGCAGGCCCTTTCCCTTTTAGGTCAGCACTCAGCCCGGAGCTAAAGCGGCTAATCAACAGAAGCATTTTCTGTGCTCATTCCAGAGCCTTTCCCAGGGGCACAGTAAGTCTAGCCTGCCTGTTTACAGGAACGCTGTTATTTAACAAGCCAGGCTCCCGAGCGTCAGAGTTTTGGGTTTCAACTCTAACCCAACCTGCTAGATTTGTAAGATTAATTACCATCCACTCACGTTGCTCCCTGTACTGCAGGAGAATCTTGCACGCTTCAGTTCTTCACACACAAGACTAACCTTACATGTATTAGAAAACTATTGAAAAAGCCAGGCATGGTGGCGCACGCCTGTCATCCCGGTGACTCAAGAGGCAGAGGCAAGAGGATCGCAGTTCGAGGCCAGAGGCAGCCTGCGTGACTTAGGACGACCCTGTCTCAAAAAGTAAAAAACGGGCTGGGGGTGCAGCTCAGTGGGAGAGTGCTTGCAAAGCAAGTGTGAGGCCCTGGGTTCGATCCACCAGTACCACACACACACACAAAAATAAAACAACCACCGCCACCACCACCACAACAACAAAACACAAGAACAACAAAAAATACTCCCTCACACGGAGCCATGCCTGGAGTTGTGGCAGTGCTTCTCTGCTATTCATAGGGTTTTCCATGGGTGATTGTTTCCCCAGTGGGCTGCCAGGCCCTTCTCCCATTTCTGCAGCGGGGTGGGGATCGAACCCAGGTTCTCAGAGAGCTCAGAGCAGCACTGTGCCAACTGAGCTAAACCCCAGCCCCAAGGGCTCTGGGAGATATTAACATCATGTTAGAAATGTGAACGGGCATCATCCAGCCATCATGATAGGGGACCGGGGTAGGATAGGGATATCGGGGAGGCAAGGATATTGGCAGGTGCACTTCCAAATGGTGCAGAGTGTGAGGGGCCCACTGGATTTGTCTTCGAAGGGGTCACCAGGCCCCCACAGGAGCAGGATCAGTGGCCCAGTGATCTAAGCTGACCCCAGTTTGGGTGATGAACTGGGGTGTCACACTGCTCCTTTGCAACCTTGACCTCTGAGCAGAACCTGGGATCTTGGAGTGCGGGGTGAGTGCTCTGGGTTTGGGGGATTGCTGAGATGCCAGCTTCCTCGATTTTTTTTTTTGCTTTTAGCGGTACTGGGGTTGAACCCAGGGCCTCAAACCTTCATGCTCTGCAAGTGCTGGACCACTGAGCTGCACCCCCAGCCCATTTTTTTTACTTTTTGAGACAGGGTCTTGCTAAATTACACAGACTGCCTCTAGTCTCGAACTTGTGATCCTCCTGCCTCCGCCTCCCGAGCTGCTGGGATTACAGGTGTGCACCACCGTGGGCGGGAACTTCCTAGATTTTGATTAGCACTGCTGGAGTCACTGGACACATTCCATCTCCTAGACATTGCTGTCAGGGCCTCAGTGAGTACTTTTCCACGTCCTCCACAGAGTGTTGTCAGGGCCCCTGGTAAAATGCACAGCATCTCTCTAAGGAGGCTGGCTGTTCGTATCTGAACTGCACATACCTCTCTTTGTTGCTACAGTTTGAGCCGTGTGTCCTGTGTGGAAGGATCCCAACCCACTTTGAGATGATTCACGAATTCACTACTCAGCCAGGCTTTCTCTGATGGCTTTCCTTATGCATTGGGAAAGTTTGATCCATTTGAAATTAATTTTGATATAAGGAATAAGATAGGAACCTGCCTTTATTTTTCCCAGATGTCCACCCAGTCACATTAAACACATTCATTGAGTGATCTCTTTTCTTGAAGGATTGGCTTTATAATAATGTAGCTTTGCTGTATGCCTTTGTAGTAAGTTAAATTCTCTTATTTTCAATTCTTTATTGTGATCCACCACTATGTCTTTTGATTTCTTCTCCCATTCCAAACTGTTTCAATACTGAAGCTTTATAATGTAAGGCTTCCAACTTTGTTAGCAGTAGCAAAATCTTTCTCTTATGTCCCGTCTTTCAAGGAAGCTTGAAAAAACTTAAAATTGGGCTGTTGGACTTAGAGGGGTTATTTCCTCAACAAATATTGGAAGCCAATTCTAGGCATGACCCAGCTGTTTCCTTCTCTGGTTTATCTTTTTCTTCCCTTTCTTCCCTTTTAAGCCTCTAGCCCTAAGACCCTGGCATCTGATCCTGTCAGATTTTGGAAGCTAAGCAGGTTCGGGCCTGGATAGTACTTGGATGGGAGACCCCCAGGGAATACCTGGTACTTTAGGCTAGGGAGAAGGACCTGGCAGCGCCCTCCTGAAACAGTCAACCATGGAGAACCCTATGAATAGCAGAGAAGCACTGACATAGTGCCAGGCATGGCACAGTGTCAGAGAACCTTTCATCTGTTATATATTGCGTTACTATGAGTCAGACCCGACTCCACAGCACCTAACAACAGTGGATACCAACTCTAGTCATGACTTAGCTGTTCTTTTTGTTAGCTTAGCTGCTCCTTCTTTTTGTTTATTTTTTTCTTCCCTTTCTTCCCTTTTATAAGTGCTCATTTCATGCTGTTATGTGCTGGACACTGCTTGCTTGGGAACTGGAAGTGCGACAGCCCTTGATTCTTTTATGTCATAGTGAGCTTGGCCTTGACCTCCGTGACTCTCAGAGCTGCAGAGACATACATGGACCACAATTAGAGGTCGCCTGTGGATCTTATGTGAAGCCACGAGGCCAAAAACAGGAAGCAAGCCTCTTCAGCTCCTGCTTCTACATTTTATCCGAAGGCTTTGCCCAACCACTGGGCAGAATTAGCCATCTTCTGACTGCCCAGTTCTTCTGACCAACTGTATAAGCGCAAAGAGGTCATTAGGAGCTATTACTTTAATCCTCTGCTCATTCTCTGCAAAAATGTTTTTAAAAACAAAACTTGTACAAGCCGAGACAATTTTCAAGGGAGCGTACACACCCTGTGAGCCCGTGGGAAGATAACAGAGAGCTGGAGAAACTCCTCCAGAGGGCAATGGAATGAAATCCCTTCCTGCTGATATGAACCTCCGTGGGCTGGGTCCCAGCCACCTACAGGGCTCTGTGTGTAAGTGAGGCAGGAGGTGGTCTCTTCCCCATGGGATGGACACCCTTCCACTGGAACAAGCAGGTTCTTTTAGTTTTGTCCTTAATGCCTTTTGTGATGATTATGACCTCACCAGAACCATGGGTAATTCGTTTTTTTTTTTTTTTTAAATTTGATTTCTTGCTCATCAATTGCCATTTGCCTCTATAGTTAAATGACTAAGTTCTTTTCTTTTCTTTTATTATTATTATTACTAGGGGTTGAACCCAGGGCCTCACGCTTGCATGTTCTGCAAGTGCTGGACCACTGACCTGCACCCTCAGCCCCTTTTTTTACTTTTTGAGACAGGATCTCACTAAGTTACACAGACTGCCTCTGGTCTCGAACTTGCGATCCTCCTGCCTTCGCCTCCCAAGCCGCTGGGATGACAGGCGTGCGCCACCGTGCCCGGCTTAAATGACCAAGTTCTAATACTGGCCACAAACAGACAATCCATTTGCTCTGAGCGTTGCTTGACACTGATGAATTGAATTTTCTTGTGTCCGGGGATGGCGCAATGTCCATCACACATTGCTCTCTGCACTTCATGTGTTCTCTGCTGTGCATAATTCACCTTCTTTTTCTGAAATAAATGTCTTAAGTCCAGCGCACTGGATTCTGCAGAACCCAGAGCTCTTGGAAGCAACTAGAAGCATAGCATCTTTGCACACCCATGTGAATGAAACCCAGAGCCTCATGAAGATGTTGTCAGGACCCTGAAGAAGGTCCTCTCCTTTCTCCGGGGGCTCAGAGCTACTGAGGGTGACCCTCTCTCGTCCTTGTTTGCCTGGGGGCACCTCCCCCTCCATCTCTGTCTTCCTGTCTCAGGTTAGAGAACCCCCCTGGAAAAACCCAGTGGGTCTCCTTTCATAGTTCCTGACAAGTTCCACTCCAACCAGGAGCCCCTTTACTTTCACTCAATACGCCTCACCTTTCAGTTAATTTGTTGTTGTGAACGACAAATCATATTTTCCAGTGGATCAAAAACCTTGGAATGCTTTCTAGACATTCCAGAGTATTATTTTCTAAAGTGACATTTGACTTCTGTAAAAGCAGCCTATTTTTATTTTCCCTGCATAAATATCCTCGAAGGGCAGCTTTTGTCACATAGTAAATAAGATCCCACACAAATTCCACATGGCATTCTGTGTGGGATGCCCACATAATCAAATGAAGAATGCTGCCTGCTTTTTTCCAGTCACTGTGTTCGCATCACACCTTCCGTCTGCCAAAGCCATGTTCAAACCCAGAAATGATGGAGTGATTGATTGATTTTCCTCCCTTTGTTGGTAAATGTTGGTGGGGTACAGAGTAATACAGCATTTGCTTTTTCCATTACGTAACTGTTACATCACTTTTGGTTATACTTTCATCAACTTACTAGGTTTAGGGAACCTTTTGACTAATATGTAGTGAAACTCATATGCATACTTGGGTTCTGTTCCCCTACTTTTCCTACGTATGCATGAAGTTGCGTTGTTTACATTGAGATCATCCTCCCCCCCTTTATCCCTCTACATTTATTCTCCTCCCCCTCCCACCTTCCGTAATTTTTGCTTCCCTTTGCTAGTCCCCTCCCTCCTTCTTTCTACTCTTTATATTTTCACTTCTTCGCTAAGTTTAACTGGGCATTTGTATATATCTACTTATGTATGGGTTTTTTCTTCCTTTAAGTAAGATTCAGCTCCCACATATGAGTGAGAACATATGGTATTTCTCTTTCTGAGCTTGTGTTTGTTCACTTAAGATGATGTTCTCCAGTTCCATCCATTTTGCTGCAAATGACATTATTCCATTTTTTATTGCTGAGTAATATTCCATTGTGTATATGTACTATAATTTTCTCATTCATGGGCATCTTGGTTGGTTTCATATACTTGCTATTGTGAAGAGTGTTGCATTAAATATGGAGATACAGATGTCTCTGTGGTATGAGGACTTATCTTCCTTGGGGTATAGTCTCACTATTGGCATAGCTGGGCCATGTAGCAGTTGTATTTTTCATAGAAAGGATGCATTTAAACATACTAATCAAAATGGACACTTACTCTTCATGAATAAAACACGTCGATGACTGCAACCATCATTTGTATTTCAGAAGGGGTGAAGGCAAGTGCTAAATATAGTTAATGACTTAAGCTAATGCTAAATTTGTGAGGAATAATGTGTTGAAATCGAGGTGGGCGTTGCCAGGAGGCACAGGAATGTGAGGGGCAGGGCTAGGTAACATGGGGATAAAGTCATGCCAGACACAAACGCAAATTTCCAAAGAAGACTTAACAGAGAATTAATACGCTGCTATTTTCATAAAGGAGAAGGTGACAGATCCCTAAAAGAAGAAGAAGAAAAACTGCTTGAAGCTGCATTATATCAACGTTTATGTGGGCTGTGTGCTTCCGTTATTCCCAGCGCCCGTGATGAAAGTATACCTTGGAGATTATTCATTGCAGATTTGTTTCTGTGCCATTGCCAATCAAGAACAGAGAGCTTCTCTTCCACAGCTTGTGTCGCTCAGTGTCTAGCACAGTGCCTGGTGATGTGAACTAATCTGAAGAAAAGATTGGTTCCGGGTTCTTCTTAAACACTCGACTCCGGTTTCTATAGCTTTTTGCCTCATCTAACACATGCGCTCGCTTTTCTGCGTTCATTCCTCTGTATACGTTGTTTTTCTGGCCAGCTCCTAAGACTCCTGAACGTCAAGCTCATTTATTGCTGGGTATTGGTCCGGATACACAGCTCAGATCGTGCGTGTTGAGGTTGCTTGGTGCCTCGTTGACAACCCTCCTTTCTGCCAGGCTCTGTAGTATATCACTGTTCCTCTGATGCTAGAAGTTTGACAGTGTTTTATATATTTGTATTTACCACCTCATTCTCATATTTGACAAATGTTTGCTGAAATAATTTTTACAAATGAAAATATCCACTTGTGAAAGTGATCCTCTTCAAAACATCCCCCAAGGTCTCATAGATGCAGCAACTTTCCTTCCATGCAGAAGTCACTCTGAAGTTGAAAGAAGCCATTCTTTATTTGGGGAAGACTATATTTTTAGGTCAGCTGGGATTTACCTCAGTTGGTAGAGCGCCACTCTACAGTCTCTGAGGTCCTGAGTTCGATTCCTAGCACCCCAAAAATGTGAGAAAGACGTGGCAATCCACTCCTAAGGCAATAGGGAAACAATCAGCCATTGAAAACCCTATGAATAGCAGAGAAGCACTGACAATAGTGTTTCTCCTGTTGTATATAGGGTAGGACACCAACTCAACGTCACCTAACAACAACAACAATAATATTTTGGGGTCAGCTGGGATTTAACTCAGTTGGTAGAGCACCACTCTGAAGTCTCTGAGGTCCTGAGTTCGATTCCCAGGACTGCAAAAACGGGAGAAGGACGTGGCAATCCACTCCCAAGACAATCCCGAAACAATTAGCCATTGAAAACCCTAAGGGGTAACTATGAGTTGAACAGGACTCGAGGGCACCTCACAACAACAGCAACATATTTTGAGGTTGCAGTGGACCTGGCAGGGTAAAATGTTCACCAAGATAGAATCAGAGAAAAAAACCCTGCAGAGTTGACATTAACAGTTTTGAGAATATTTGCTTCTTTCCCATTGTCTTTGGCTTTACATGAGCGCTGTGTTGATATCTTCGTGGCATTTGCTGTTGTTAATAACTGCTGTAAGTGCGATTCTTATCCTATCAGAAGGATTGCTGTTCATCTGTGTAGCTAAAACCAAGGAAAACAGGCACACTTAATCTTATCCTTTTTTGAATTGTGGTGCTGGAGACATCTATTGAATATACCATGGACTGCCAAAAGAACCAACAAATCTGTCCTAGAAGAAGTGCAACCAGAGTGCTCCTTGGAAGCAAGAATGGCCAAACTGCGTCTTACATATTTCGGACATGTAGTCAGGAGAGAACAATCCCTGGAGAAGGACATCATGTTTGGGAGAGTGGCGGTCAACTCAAAAGAGGAAAACGGTCCACCAGATGGGTTGACACAGTGTCTGCAACAATGGGCTTAAATAAATAAGATCGTTTGCCTGGCACAGAATCTGCAAGTGTTTTGATCTGCTGTACATAGGGTCACTACGAGTCGGACTCAACTCGACGGCACCTAACAACAACAACAATCTTATCCTTGAATAGTTCCTGGGTTTATCCTTGTAAACTATCCTTGTAGGTTTCCAGCTCAAGCACATCCTGAAGGTCTTGACTTAGCGCGTTCTTGTGGTTTCCTGGGCTTTCAAGTCTCTGGGTCGAGGGGGTCCCTTCCGTATGTCACGTCCAGAGAAGGAGAAAAGAGAAATAAGCCTTCTAAATTTAGCTTGGTACTTTCCTTTTATTGTGAAGTTCTCTTTTAATTTTAGAAAAGAGATTTTCAAACATAGCAGAAATTTTTTGATTGTTTTTGAAGCAGAAAAAAAAAAAGTAGATAGCATCCAAATGCACCACTTGGTACCCAATAAAGCCAAGTAAAAAGCATGCCAAGAAGAAAGGATTTGTGGGAGAGAAAGGACAGGCTCCACTCGCTGATAAGAAATGAGAGGCCAGAGATAAGAAAGGCAGGAACTGGAAGATGCAATCCAGCACCAGAGAAGGATCTTGAAATCCCCTGAGGCTTGCTTCCAGCTTCCTCCCTCCACTGCCTTTATTCCTCTGGTCTGGATGGAGCCTTGGGACTGAGCCTGGCCCAGAGGCCTGCAGGTATGTGGACTTGAAAGGAGCTGAGAGATAAGTTACGGGACGGGAGTAATTCTCAGGAATAACCACCTCCCCTGGGCCAGGAGCCTGCAGCTGTAGCTCTGTGGCATCTGATCCCATCAGATCTTGGAAGCTAAGCAGGGTCAGGCCTGATTAGTACCTGGATGGGAGACCGCCTAGGAACACCAGAAGCTGTAGGCCTGGGAGAAGGACCTGGCAACCCCCTCCCAAAAATCAACCTGCCATTGAAAACCCTATGAACAGCAGAGAAGCACTGACAATAGTGTTTCCCCTGTTGTACCGAGGGTCGCTATGAGTCGGATACCAACTCGACGGCACCTAACAACAACAACAACTGGGCCAGGAACCTCACAGAAGCCTTGAGCTACTAAGCTCAAAGATGCACAGTTTCTATCTGCAGAGACCGAGGGTGAGCAGAATTGGAAAGAAAACAAAAGAGGATCTTGGACCTAGGGCACATCTTCTCCTTCTTGAAAGGGATAAATCTTTTGAAATCTGTGCACCTAAGACAAATAAAAGTAACACTACAGCCTTGGCTACACCATCCTCAACTTCAGGAATATTCAAGCCTGAGGTTTAAGAGAACCTTTGCTTCCCAGAGACCTGGGCAATCAACTTGCCACAGTTTTGGGAAAAAAACAAGACAAAACAAAACAAAACAAAACAACAGTTGAAGCCAGACATGGTGGCGCACACCTGTAATCCCAGCGGCTCTGGAGGCAGAGGCAGAAGGATCGCAAGTTCGAGACCAGAGCAGTCTGCATAACTTAGCAAGACCCTGTCTCAAATGTAAAAAAATGGGCTGGAGGTGCAGCTCAGTGGTACAGGACTTGCAAAAGCATACAAACGCGAGGCCCTGGGTTCAACCCCCAGTACCAGGTGAAAAAAAATACTTCAGAAGATGTTTCAGAGATTGTATGTGGGATGTGAATTTTAGCTTCATAAAGCTGTTAGTTTTTAAAGTCCCTGTCCTGTCGTGAATCAGATTGAACAGGACTGGCAGGTATGTGTTGGGCTCCACCTTTGTTTATGATAACAAACAAAGAGGTCAACTCGGGGACATACCTGGGAGAGCCCAGAGCAAGTGGGAAATGTTTTCTGGATTTTCAGGTACAGCTATGTAGACCTGAGGGTGCCTCTGGATCCCTGGAAGAGGGCACAGACAGCCCAGGGCTGCTGTAATGGCATCCTGGTGTCCAGAGCCAGGGGACATCTGGGTGGGGGCAGGGAGCCATGGACATCTCAGCAGAGAGAGAAAACTCCAGGCAGAGTCAGGAAAAGGAGGGCCCCCTGCAGAGATAGAGCCCAAGCTGTGCGCCAGGACTCCCATGGGCATCTCGGCTAAGGTCATGGCCACCTCTCCGGGGGAGGCCCAGACTGCGCTCTGGGAGAGGCAGAGCTGTGTCACACAGTGCCTGCCTGCCTGCCTGCCTGGAGACACGTGTGCCTCTGGCTTTGTTCGCTTGGTAGCTAAAGTATCTTTGGAGAAGTACTGAATTGCTGGCCTCTCCGTAAGCATTCTCACGTTAGCCATAAAAATCATTGAGCATAAGGGTTAAGTATAAAAACCAACTAGGAAACCCATTCATTTCCCAACATAGAGAAAAATAAATGTTTGCTTTCTAACTTAGACAGTCAACGTAGACCTATAAACACAATCATGAAAGTGGCAATCACATATTCCTTTGTGTGCGATATTATACCTCGTCTGTTTCTTCTTCCTTTTCCTCCTCCTCCTCCTTCTCCACCTCTTCTGCTGCTTTTCCTCCTCCTCCCTTTCCTCCTCGTCCTCCTCCTCCTCCTCTCCCTTCTTCTTCTTCTTCCTTAGTGTATACATTACTGAGTTTCATTATGACATTTCCACACGTGCATATCATTAGTGGCAGGACTTTAGGACAATAGCAGCATTTTCCATTCTCATCTTAAAAGTCTAACAGCCCTGCCCACAGCCACATGGACTAGGCTGTGCCCCACCCATTTGATGTACACTGGAATGTGGATATAAATAAAACCTACAACAGAAGGATGAAAACTGATAGTCCCACTGCCCGTGAAATCATTTGAACTTTTATCGGCCACCTGTTTTTGTCATTGCACACATTCTGCCGGGGTTTCTCGATGTTGAGGGTACGAACCTATACTTAGCTGGTGACAGATGGGTCTAACAGACCTGTCGGGGTTCGGCTCAGGCCCGGCAGAGGTCAGAGCCTTGCCCTGACACCAAGTGGGTATTGGGGACCCACTGGACCGGGTTGGTGTAGTGGCCAGAGGCGCCAAAGAAGGACCTTGGGAGACCTTCTGTGGGAACAGGAGAGGGAAAGTTTCTTGGGTTGCTCCCCAAGTGGGGTGCAACCAGCAAGCAGCCCCTATCAAGTGCTCAAGTGCTAGCTCTAAGCCTGCAGCACAGAATGCTACAGGCTCACTGGTGGAACAGCTCAGCCTTAAAGGCACAGCTACAAGCAGTTGGTGTTCTGCTGGGCTGGAGGTCCGGTAGTCTTGACTCTCGCAGCTCACCTTCTCTGCCTTCCTCCTTCTCAAGGGTGGGAGGAATTGGGAGGTTCTTCCTGGCTTGCTTATAGCCTTCGGCGCTTCGGGGCCCCTGGTCTTGATGCATAGGCTTGTTTGGAGATCTTCCGCTGGATTGGGGAGCTCTGGATCAAGGTGATGGGGTCTGGGCAGCAGTTGAGGGATGGAGAACAGTGGTGGGGTGAAGGGGATCCAGGAGCCCTTCTTATATAGAGTCCCGGAGGGGGGCGTGTATTGGGGTTAGCCAAGCAGGGCACATTCCTGACAGGTACAGCAGGTGAACTATCATACCTGCCAGGTAGGGACAGTTATTTAACTGAGGTACTAGGGGTAGCCAATCAAAATTGAGGTGATTGAGACTGGTCAGGCTGGTCAGGGGCCATCTTTGCTCACTCAATGGGAGGGGTAGGAGTGAGTGAATGGAATGTGACCCTGGGGTCAGCTAAAGACCAGTCCCTCATGCTAGTATGAGGGACCCTAGTTATGGGGTGCATTTTAAAAATCCCCAACACAGACCCAAGTGATGTACTTAGTGTTCACCTTGTACAAGCTAATTCTATTGATAAAATGTTAACACATTTATCATTGGATTCAGGGCCCATCCAAATAATCTGGGGGGATTGCCTCATCCCCAAGTCCTTAACTTACATGTATGTTGTTGTTAAGTGCCAGCAAGTCGGTATCCAATTCATAGTGACCCTACGTGCAACAGGTGAAACACTATCGTCAGTGCTTTTTCATTATTCCTAGGGTTTTCAATGGCGGATTGGTTTTTTAGGAGTGGGTTGCTGGGTCCTTCTCCCAAAACTTACATATATAGAGACCCTTTTTCCCAGGCAAGGTCACCTTCGCAGGTTCTAAGAATCAGGGAAGATCTTGCATGGCACAGTGTTGCATAGTGTTTCGTTCTGTTGTACATAGGGTCTCTATGAGTTTAAACTGAATCAACCACACCCAACAACAAGAAGAATCTGTCATGTTGCCTTTGTATGACCACATCCCCTTGTCTCCAGCTTCTCCCTTTGCCACAGCAGGCCCCTAACCGCCATCAGTGCCTGACCTTCATTCTCAAAATGCTATCATCTCAAAATGCTGTGTAAGTGGAATCAAGCATTTAAAACAGGATGGAACTTTGGGGATTGGCTTATTTCACCACACATAATTTCCTGGTGATTCATCCAAGTCATTGCAAAACTCCATAGCTTGGTTCTTTGTATTAGTAACGGACCGTGCTTTGTTTAACCATTTAGTTATTGAAGAACATCTGGGCTGATTCCAACTCCGAGATCATAGAAATGAAGCTGCTGTGAGCATTTGTGGGTAGGTTCTGTAGGAACCCAAGTTTTCATTTCACTGGGATAAATGCCCGACAGCGCAATTGCCGGGTATGGTAATTGCACGTTTAGTTTTATAAGAAGCTGCCAAACTGTTTTCCAGGGTGGCTGTACCACATCATGTTCTCTCCAGCAATGTCTGAGTGATCCGGTTTTTACACATCCTCCCTGGCATTTGGTGGTGCCACCAAAATAGGTGCGTTGCAGACAGGTATGCATGCAGTAGTCTCTTCTAGGGTTTCAATTTGCATTTTCCTCAGGGCTGGTGATGTTTAGCATCTTTTTAGTACTTATTCATTGTTGTTGTTAGGTGTTGTCGAGTCAGGGTTTAACTCATGGCGACCTATGTACAACAGACGAAACACTATTGTCAGTGCTTCTCTGCTATTCATAGGGTTTTCAATGGTGGATTGATTTTTGGGAGTGGGCTGCCGGGTCCTTCTCCTGGACTTGTTGTTGTTGTTAGGTGCCGTTGAGTGGTGTCCGACTCATAGCAACCCTCATAGGGTTTTCAATGGCAGATTGTTTCAGGATTGCCTTGGGAGTGGGTTGCCACGTCCTTCTCCCATCCTGGACTTACTAACCATCTGGATATCCCCTTCAATGAAATGTCTCTTTTTTTACTCATTTTATACTTGGACCTTTTTGTTTGTTTTGTTTTGCCTTTTACTGTTGAGTTTTAAGAGTTTGTTATATCTTCTAGTTTTGCTGGATATGTGATTTGCAAATTTTTTTTTTTTTTTTGTATTCTGTACCTTATTTTTTCCATCCTCTTAACAGGGTCCTTATCACAGCAAAGAGGTTTTAATTTCGATGATGTCTGATTTATCAATATTTCCTTTGGTGGATTTGTATTTTTTTTTTTTAAGTTAAATATTACTTTCCCAATAGCTTAGTGTCATTTAAAATTAGTAAATTTAAAAAAAGGGCATTAGTCTTGACCTTTTTAAAGATCTTGCCAATTTATTAATCCTACTACTTATGGCTGGTAATTTGGCACAAAAAGCCAGGACTTCATAACTTATACATGACAAAAATATCACCAAGGCCAACTAATTGTGGACAGAGAACGTTGGGTTAGTCAAAAAGTAAAGTTACAGCACATAAAGAAATGCAGCCTGTATCTACTTTGCTTATACTGTAACTCCAATGAAATGGTTCCTAAGTCTGGTGAAGGGGCTGGGATTTAGCTCTGTTGGTAGAGCGTCACCCTGCAGTCTCTGAGGTCCAGGGTTTGATTCCCAGCACCGCAAAAATGGGAGAAGGACGTGGCAATCCACTCCCAAGGCAATCCCGAAACAGCCATTGAAAACCCTAGGAGGGTCGCTATGAGTTGGGCACCACTCTATAGCACCTAACAACACCACCACCAAGTCTTGTAAAGTATAGGTCCTGAAGGACCGGCCCCCTTTTAATGAATAGTTAAGACTCTGTTTTAATTAGCAGGTTGTTTGTAAATAGAAACAAGTATAAATTATTTTCAGTGGGTTAAATGTTTTTGCTGAAATATTTCCCCCCTGCATTTCTGGTTAGTAAGCATCTTGTTGTGGACTAAACTGCAGCCTGGCCCAGGCTTCATAATGACTCGGGGGCTCTGCTTGAACCCTGACTTTATAGGGCCATGAAGGCCCTGTGGCAGCCTGCTGGTTACCCGCTGTCCGCTCTTGAGTTCTTACTGCTCTCAGGAAATGCCAATGTCCTGTATTTAGAACAGCTCTCAAACTGCACCCTTTGGAATGGACTTCAAGGACTTTGTAATGCAGGAATTTGTCTTCTGGGGTTCATAGTCTGCTATTTTAGATGTGGCCGCCTCTCCTAGGGAGGCCTTCCCCAGGCTCCAGCCTAAGGCAGACTCTCCGTGGCTGCCTTGCCTACTCCCTGGGCCTGGGGCTCTCTTCCACCCTAGTGCACACACACATGCACTCTCCACTCTCTTTCTTATATTTTGCTTTGCAGGTGTTTCATAATCAGGCTGGGATTTAGCTCAGTTGGTAGACCACCACTCTGCAGTCTCTGGAGCCCTGGGTTCGATTCCCAGCACTGCAAAAATGGGAGAAGGACATGGTAATCCACTCCCAAAGGCAAGCCTGAAACAATCAGCCACTGAAAACCCTATGAGGTCGCTATAAGTCGGACATGACTCAATGGCACCTAACAACAACAACAACAAGTGTATCATAATATTCTCACCATAAACTTATTGGCACAGCTGGGCGTGGTAACACACACCTATTATTCCCAGCAAGTCGGGAGGCAGAGGCAGGAGGATCGCAGGTTCGAGGCCAGAGGCAGCCTGTGTAACTTAGCAAGACCCTGTCTCGAGATAAAAAGTAAAAAGTGGGCTCGGGGTCCAGCCCTGTGGGAGAGCAGCCTCATGGGAGAGCACTTGCAAAGTATGTGCAAGACCCTCAGCTCAACCCCTAAGTACCACAAAAAAGAAAAGAAAAAAAAAGAAAGAAAATAATTACTGATACGTTCTGGGCACCCATGATGTCCCATGCCTTTTCATTGGGGTCTGTAATTTTTTTTATTAACACATATTTATTGTACATACTAGCCTGCAGCCATAGCCCTGTAGCATCAGGTCCTGTCAGATCTTGGAAGCTAATCAGGGTCAGGCCTGGTTAGTCCTTGGATGGGAGACCGCCTCGGAACACCAGGTGCTATGGACTTGGGAGACAGACCCAGCAACCTGCTCCCAAAAATTAATCTGGCATTGAAAACCCCATGAAGCACTGACAATAGTGTTTTGCAGGGTTACCATGGGTCGGATACTGATTCGATGGCACCTAAGAACAACAACAACAACATTGTACATATTAATGGGGTTCAGCGTGGTACTTCCATACAGCATGCACTGTTCAAACCCAACCTCTCTTTTTCCACCCACCTCTCCCAAACCCTTCCCAACCCCTAGTAATCACTATTCTATTTTCAGGTTGACTTTTACTAGTTTCCACATATGAGCAAGAAGGGCTGAGATTTAGCTCAGTTGGTAGAGCGCTGCGCTGCCGTCTCTGAGGACCCGAGTTCAATTCCCAGCACTGCAAAAATGGGAGAAGGGTTTGGCAATCCACTCCCAAGGCAATCCCGAAACAGTCAGCCATTGAAAACCCTATGAGGGTCGCTACGAGTCGGATACGGACTCGACGGCACCTAACAACAACAACAATGAGTGAGAACATGTGGTACTTATCTCTGTGTCTGGCAAATCTCAATTAATATAATGTCCTCTAATTCCAGCCATTTTTCTGCAAATGACAAGATTTCATTCTTCTTTATGGCTGAATAATACTCCATTGTGTGTATATGCCATATTTTCTTTATCCATTCATCCATCGATGGGCACCTAGGTTGATTCCATATCTTAGACAGTAAATATGACCATGAAGGTATCTCTTTAGTACGCTGATTTCATTTCCTTTGAGTATATACGAAGTGGGATAGCTCTATCATTTAGTATGTCTATTTTTAGTTTTTTCAGGAACATCTGAACTGTTCTTCGTAATGGCTATACTATTTTACATTCCCATCACAATATATACAAGTTCTTTTTTTTCTACATCCTCATGAGCATTTGTGTTTTGTTTTGTTTTAATAAATCGCCATTCTAACTGGGGTGTGATGGTATCTCATTGTGATTTTGATTTGCATTTCCCTGATGGCTAATGTATAAGATTGAGCATTTTTTCATATATTTATTGGCCATTTGTATTTTTTATTTTAAGGAGAACCTGTTTGGATTATTTACCCTTTTATTTTTTGGTACTTAGTGGTTGCACCCAGGGCCTTCCATATGCTTTGCAAGCCACTCTATCACTCAGCCTCACCCCTGAGCCTATTTTTTATTTTCTATCTTAAGACAGGATTTTGCTAAATTATATAGGTTGTAGCTGCCTCTGGCCTCGAACTCATGATTGTCCTGTCTTTGCCTCCTGAGTTGCTAGGATTACAGGCCTGAGCCATCACACCCAGCTATTTACCCATTTTTAAATTGGACTACTTGCTTTTTTGTTGCCAAATTCCTTGAGTTCTTTATATATTCTGGATATTAACCCTTTGTCAGATGACTAGTGGGCAGATGGCTTCTCCCATTCCTTAGCTTGTCTCTTTACTCTGTTGATAGTTTCCTTTGCTGTGTAGAAGCTTTTTCATTTGATGTAATCTCATTTGTCCATTGTTACTTTTGTTTCCTGTGCTTTGGGGTCCCATCCAGAAAATCATTGCCTGGACCAGTGTCTTGAAATGTTTCCCTTGTATTTTCCTCTAGTAGTTTTAGAATTCCAAGTCTTACATTTCGGTCTTTGATTCATTTTCAGTTGTGTGTTTTTTTGTTTTTGTTTTTGTTTTTTTTGTACAAGGAGAGAGATAGGGATCAAGTTTCAATCTTCTGCATGTAACAATCCAGTTTTCCCAGCACTGTTTATTGAAGAGGCTGTCCTTTTCCAATACAAGGTTTTAGTGCCTTTGTGGGGAATCTGTTGGCTGTGGAGGCCTGGGTTGATTTCTGGGATTTCTATTTTGTTCTACTCGTTTATATGTCTTTTTTTTTTTTTTTTTTTTAATGGCAATACTGTACTGCTTTGGTTACTGTGGCTCTGTAATATATGTTGAAATCATGTACTGTGATACATCCAGCTTTGTTATTTTTGGTCAAGCTTACTTTGACTATTCAGAGGTTTTTGTGCTCCCATATGAATTTTGAAGTTATTTTTTCTAGTTCTATGAAGAACACCATTGGTATTTTCACGGGGTTTACATAAAGCCTTTGGATCGCTTTGGATAGTATGAACATTTTAACGATGTTAGGTCTTCCCATCCATGAACATGGGAAGTCTTTATATTTTTTGTGTACATTCTTCAATTTCTTTCATCAGTGTGTTGTCATTTTCATTGTATAATTCTTTTACTACTTTGATTACATTTATTCCTTGGTATTGTTTGTATGTTTGGTTGGTTGGTTTTGTTTTTGGTAGCTGTTGTGAATGGAGTTACTTTCATGATTTCTTTCACACCCAATTCATTATTGATATACAGAAAATTAGCTTTCTCTTTCTTATTTTGTGTCATCCTCTGGACCGTAGATTTTCGGAGGACCAAGACCGTCTCATTAGTCTTTCTTTACCCCCAAACAGCTGGCAGATGGAGTGGCATCCATCTGAATAAAATAATGGAGAGAGATGCTTTGCATTCACAATAGGATGAGGCCGAGGGCTGTCTGACTCCACCGCCTCAGGCGGTAACCATCTGGAGGAGTTAGGAAGTGTGTGTGGTGTGGGATTCCTAGCTTAGAGTTTGCCCTCCAATCTCTGCCTCTTCCTTTCTGGGATAAGGAGAACACCACACAGTTTTCAATTTCTGAACTCTGAATGGATGGGGAGATGGCAGAGCAGGAGATGGGATGGTTTGTGCTCTTTCAGCCTTTTCTCCCTGGTCCTCTAGAGCTAATACAATCAGGGAAGGGGACAAGCAGAGATCGCGAGAGGGGCCACCCTCTACCACGGGCTCTCTAGAATGGCTCCTCTGTGCATATAACTGGGGTGACCGGCTGTCCTCATTTGCCCAGGACTGTCCTGATTTTAACACTGAAAATTCTGTTTCCCAGGAGACCATTCTTTGGGACGCAGCAAGCATAAGGCTTTTGGCAGTGGGTGCTGAAGGTTGGGCAGGAAGGGAGGGGGACACAAAACCCAACAGGCAGGGCAAAAAAACACTGGATGAATGCAACATTGTTACCATCGGAGGGAGCCGGCATAGGTTCCCCACCCTCTGTAGTCCCCAGGGCTGCTGAATAGTGCTTTCCCCCCCTGCTAAGATCCAGCCGGTTTTATCCCTCTGCTGATGTTGCCACTGTGATTTGTGGTTCGCAGTAATGGACCATTCATTTCTGCATCACTCAGAGCCACGTGACTTAAGCATGCAATTAAGGGCTTTGTAATTATGAATGTTAAGAATCCAGCTTTGACTTTGCCTGTTGAGTAACTTGTGTTGTATACAGAGAGGGTGCTAGTAGAGATGAGGGTATAGCTCAATGGCATAGTGTGTGTTTGGCATGTGTAATGGCATGGGTTTGGCATGGGTTCAATCTCTAGCATGTGTGCAGACACACACACACACACACACACACACACACACACAGAGTCCCAAGGTAGTCCTAAAGCTCTGCGCTCTCTGAGGCCCTGGGTTCAGTTTCCCAGCACCACAAAAATGGCAGAAGGACATGGCAATCCATTCCCAAAGCAATCCCCAAAAAATCAGCCATTGAAAACCCTATGAACAGCAGAGAAGCACTGACAATAGCGCTGGACATGGCAGTGTTGGGGAGTGTTTCGTTCCATTGTATATAGGGTCGCTATGAGTCACACCCAATTTGACGGCACCCAACAATAACAACAACAAAACGTTGACATGATGGGTGTTCTGATCATGTTTTCAAGAGTTCAGACAATTAAGATAAAAATAAGAATGATTACAACACTCATTCCAGCAAGACCCAGACCTAACTGAAAAAGAAGGCTAAATGCCTGAGTTTCTTTCTTTCTCTTTTTTTCTTCTCATTCTTTCCTTCCTTCCTTCTTTCTTTCCTTCCATCCCTCCTTCCTTCCATCTTTCCCTCCCTCCCTCCCTACTTTCATCCTTCCCTCCCTCCCTCCCTACTTCCTTCCTTCCTTCCTCTCGCGCTTTCTTTTCTTTTCCATTTTTAAAATTATTTCATTTTATTTTTTATTTTTTGGTACTGGGGTTTGAGCACAGAGCCTCATGCATACTTTACAAGTGCTCTACCTCTGGGCCACACCCCCAAGCCCTTTTTTATTTTTTGAGTCATGGTCTCGTTAAGTTACACAGGCTGCCTCTGGTCTTGAACTTGCGATCCTCCTGCCTCAGCCTCCCAAGTCACTGGGATTACAGGCATGTGGCACCACATCCAGCTCTTAAATGACTGTGTTCCAATGTCAGATGTGGGGACACATACAGCGAGATTAGACAGGTGAATGCCTATGCGGAATATACTACGCAATATACAGAAAAGAAATTGGGATTGGCGTGGTGGAGAAGTGATGTGCAGGTACTTATGAAGTGGAATCTCATTAATTTGGGCTGATCTAAGCAAGTGCTGGGCTGGGATTTAGCTCAGATGGTAGAGCACTGCTCTGTAGTCTCTGAGGTCCTGAGTTCGATTCCCAGCACTGCAAACATGGGGGAAGGATGTGGAAATCCACTCTTGTGGCAATCCCTAAACAATCAGCCATTGGAAACCCTATAAGGTTCTCTATGAATTGGACACAACTTCATGGCATCTAACAACAGCAAGCAAGTGCTACTAAATCAAAAGATCTTCTCAACTCCCCAGAAGACATCATCGCTCACTCAGAAACAGCAGCTACTCCCTGGTCTTGGGCTTACTGCACAAATGAATCGCATTACCCTTCTAGTTCCCTGTTGCTCTGTGAAACCCAGCAACGTTACCCTTCCTGCTTCAGACCCTGCAAAAACTGCCTTGTGGGCAAACAGAAGGGGAAGTCTTTATAATACCTTCTGGTGGAAAGGTGATTTGGTCAGGTCTTCACCAACAGCAGTGCTTTCTCCAATGGCAGTGATGCATCAGATCGTGACAACAACAAAAATGCTCCCTCCACCAGCTCGTAAGGATTTTGATGTGGAAGATGAAATGTCAAAGCATCTTCTTGATGTCTGTGGAGATGCTGATGGAATCTCAGAAGATGTAAAACGAAAGTGTGCTGGCATCTTGCTCAAACACAAAGTAAACTTGGCTCACCAATCTGTGGGTTCAGCAGATGGAGCAAATAGAAATTTTGGAAATTCTGTCCAGTCTATAAACTACATTTATTTATTTATTTATTTATATTATTTTTTTGCAGTTGCAGAAGTCTGAACCTAGGGCTTGGCACATACTTTCCACGGACTCCAGCACTGAGATGCACCCCTCCCTTTTTTATTTTGAGTCAAATTCTTGCTAAATTGTACATGCTGCCTCTGGCCTTGAACTCACAATCCTCCCGCCTCTGCCTCCCAAATCACTGGGATTACAGGCGTGTACCACTGCACCTGGTCTATAAACTTCTTACCGAGGAAAGTAATGCAATCATAGTACTAAATGCTTTGCTCACCTCACACACAGCATGCCTAAGAAGGGTATGACTTATGTGCAGGTGCTAACAAGATTTCCATCATGCAAGGTTTGCATCACTTTTTAGTTTCTTCCTGGTGCAGGAGCACCGAATGAAACGTTTGATTTTATAGGAGAGGAAGGAGATAGCCTTCACTTTAAACGCCATGATGTTAAGATGTTGGCTTGTCATCAAATTATAACTGTCAAGATGGGAGACAATAGGAATCATCTTCAAGTTGGAGATGTATTTTTTTGTTTTTTGGAGTTACATACTATAATATTTATTTTAGAATAATTGGGTAATAGAGACTAGTACTTTTAATTTTCTCCCAAGATTTAATCTATGTGTATAATTGAATGTATTTATGGATATATTTTTATAGGTTAAAATTCCTTTAAAATCTCTCAATGCAGAAAATACTATTAAAAACTTTGATGTATGTTATTA
>VMDO01004535.1:0-95107 GCA_007922755.1 Pedetes capensis
GGACATAGAGAATATAAAATGCTTTGTAAACTATATTAGTATTAAATAGCATGATATTTGTATAAATTTTGGGCAAATTACTAACATAACTTATTTGAGAATTCTTTTCCAGTTCTATAAAATAAGGGAAAAATAAGGTGATCTCTAACTTTTCTTGAAGTAACAGAAATGTTCTTGTCCAAAAATATAATAATTTTCCAATACCACATATAAATAATATACTTATGGAAGAGTATTCATTAATATGGAAAAGTGGTAAGCATTTAAAAACCTTGCATGCTTAGTAATTTCTTAATATCTTAGCTATGCAAGCATTTAAAATTCTAGGACTGATTTCTATTTTTCTGTTTCTTATTTGAGGTGGTTAGTAATAAGTCCTTCTTTTGTTTCTGTAATTAATCTGATCCAACAAAAAAGTTTTCTTTTTTTTAATCCTCTTTATTTATAAAAGTTGCTGGGGTACAGAGTAATAAGGCTTTAGCTATTTCCATTATGCAACTACCCCATTGTTTTTGGTTATGCATTCGGAAAAAGCAGTTTTCATATTTACATAGAAAATCATCTTCTGTATTCTACAACTTCCAAATAGTACAATTATTTCCTAAATATCAAGCAGTAAGTTTAAAATATTTTTTCTTTTTTTGTTGTTGGAAATCTTTAACGTGTAACTTAATGTGATTCATTCTGACATGCATTTCATTGTGACATTTCCATATATGTGTTTCATTGCACATTGCACAGATAAGTTCCCCCTTACCCTCTTGTGCACTTCCTCCCCCTGTCCCACCCCACCCCCACCAAAGGCCTCTCTTCCACTTGCATATCTTTTTGTGGGAATATTTTTTCTATATATCCTTGCATCCCAATTATGTTTAAGGTCGAGACTTTTTCTGTAGTGAGCTATCTTTTTCCATTGTCAGTAATATTACAAGAATTTTTTCTAGCCAATTTGTATTATTACCATTCTTTGGTATTATTATAATTATTTCCTGAACTATTAAAGTTGGGCTATTTACTTTGAGGTTGCTCTCTCTCATTCCTCACTCCTCCTTGTTCCTCCTCTCCCTTCTTTCTTCTCCCATCATCTCTTCCTTTTGCTAGATCCCAGGAAAAAAATCCTATACAGAAATTGGAACATAATAAAAAGCTATAGTCAACTTAGTGGAGAAGGGACAATTTAGGGAGCAGAAAGAAGGAGGGAAGGATCTAGCAAAATATTTTTCTAAGTTAAAAAATGTTTTAAATCTGGTTGTTCAGATCAGGATTCAGATTGCAGATGACAGAAGGTCTAACAATCACTTTTATTTGAATTTATATATAAGTGAAACTTACTTCAAGGAACACATGAAATTGCTGAAGCTGAACTTGTGAAGAGCTAAAATTGAGAAGACCAAGGGGACCGTGGTATAGTTTCATAAAGAAGATGCCAGTGTCCTTATTTTAGTAACATTATCACAGATATCTATTTTAGTATGTAAAACCAAGTAAACAAGTAAGATGAAATTTGCTGGAATAGTGTCTGAAAGTTGATTTTCTTAGTGTACAAAATAATGGGTCTCATTATATTTTCATACAGGTATATCATTGCACTTTGCTCATATTCACCTTCATTACCCACTCATATCAAATCATTAAGAGGTTTAAGAACAGAACTAGTTGTCCCTAATTAATACATTCTTAGAAATTGACTCAAACACATATTTATTCTTTTAACTTTCCAGTGACCTCATTGATCTATGATAATTTTAAACTTGGTTTAAAATGTACTCATGGTTATATTTTTTCTTCAATTTTCCTATAATTTAACCACATACTATAGAGTTTAACAATCATATTTTAGGTAGAAGAGGGATAGGAGAAAGTAGGAGCCAATTTCTTCTTTCATTGTCTTGTATTTAGTAGATTCAAAGCTGACAATGCCACACCAAACTGGTCTCCCATTTCTGTTTAAACATTTGGTCTTTCTAACATTTTATTTCTCCATATCATCATCATTCTTTAGTTCCTATATTTCATTTCAGAGCTTAATGTTCTATTTATAGAACAGTTGCAGAATTACAAGGCAGCTCTAGTTCTTCCCTCTGGATTAATATCTTACCCTCTGGCTGCAAGTAGATGGAGTGACTACCTATTCTTTAACATGGGTTTCACCCAGGTAGTTTTTTTTGGCTAACTGTGTTCTGTAGAGTGGATTCACACTGACCTGATATGAGCAAAATCTTGAAAAGGGTCTACATATGTGACCTGCTTTCTGTTATCTCTGCCATTGCCATGAGAACATCTTTGGGTGAGCCTCCTGGAGGGTGTGAGAAATATGAGCAGAGCCATGTCACTCCAGTCCTACCTCCTTATCTGGATCAGACAATAGCTAGCTGACTCCCAGGTGTGCAAATTCATCCAGCCAATATCAATAGAGCTCTTAAATCAATCCTCAACTCATTACAGATGCACAAGCAGCAAAAAATTAACATTCTCTGAAGGAAATGGTGACAGGTTCTTTGTTATGCAGTGAGATTATGGCAGTAGGTTGTCATTGTTGGTAGGTACCATCAAATCGGGTCTGACTCATAGTGACCATATGTACAACAGAAGGAAACACTCCATGACACTGTGCCATGCCCAGCACCATGTCAGTGCCTCTCTGCTAGTCATACAGTTTTCAATGGCAGATTGTTTTGGGGTTGTATCGGGAGTGGGCTGCCAGGTCTTTCTCCCATTTTTTGCAGTGCTAGGGATTTAACCCAGGGCCTCAGTGAGTGCAGAGCAACACTCTACTAACCAAGCTAAGCCCCAGCCCATGGCAGGATAAAGGGTACATAAAAATCCCATTTCTAAGCAGTTTCCCTTCTCATATATAAAAAAATTAATTAAGCAGAATAAAGCTGCTTCTTGACTTATGGTGGGATTACATCCTGATAAACCCATCTTAAATTAAAAATATAAATTAAGAATGTATTTGATACATTTAAGCTACCAAATATACTAAGCAACAGTGTTCTATAGAGTATAACTTATTTACATTTGTGATCACAAAACAATACAGACATTTCTCAATTTATGATGGAGTTACATCCTGATAAAATATCTTAAGTTGAAAACTCATTTAATACACTTGACCTATGAAACATCATACTTAACAACACAGTATAGAGTATTAGTTGTTTACCTGCATAGTCATGTGGATGATCAGCTGCAGCTTTCTGGTGCCACTGATCATCATGAAAAATTATTGTATCCTATATGCTAGTCCAGGAGAAGGACCTGGCAATCCACTCCCAAGGCAATCCCAAAACAGTCAGCCATTGAAAACCCTATGAGGGTCGCTATGAGTCAGATACTGACTCGATGGCACCTAAGAACAACAACATATACTAGTCCAGTAAAGGATCAAAATTCAAAATTCAAAGCATAGTTTCTATTAAAAGTGTATCACTTTTGCACCATCAGAAACTTGAAAACTAATAAGCCAAATTAATATAAGTTGAGGACTATCTGTATGAGAGTATGTTGTTGTTGTTGTTGTTAGGTGCCGTCAAGTCGGCATCCGACTCATAGCGACCCTCATAGGGTTTTCAATGGCTGACCGTTTCGGGATTGCCTTGGGAGTGGATTGCCAGGTCCTTCTCCCATTTTTGCGGTGCTGGGAATTGAACTCGGGACCTCAGAGACTGCAGCGCAATGCTCTACCCACTGAGCTAAATCCCGTATGAAAGTATAGTAGTCTAAAAAAAAGATATAGGCATCATTTTACCAGTTTTTATGACTATATCAGAAATCTCTTGCACTATTGATAGGTAATGAGAAAAGGGTACATACACATTTGATGAGATGGATTTATGAATACCATTAGACCTGGAAGATAGAGGTCAGAGACAGAGTTTTATGGTTTTCTGGCTTAAAAACAAATCAGGTAGGTTTCAAATAGAAAAATGTAATTTCATTATAACTCTGAAGTGCAGTTAGACCATAAAGTTCTTAGGCAGTACTTCACAACTCTAGTTGCAGATTGGAAGCAGCAGGAAAGCATTCTAAAAATATGCTTAGGCCCCATCCTAGACCAACTGAATTACCATCTCTGGGAGTGAGGCCCAGGCTTATGTACTGTTAACTGCTTTCCCAGGTGTTCTTACACACAGTCCAGGCTGGCAGATGCTCTCCTAAGAGGAATAATTACATTATATAAGAGAGAGTTCTAAACATTCCATCTGACCTTTAAAAGCAGGCTTCTTACAAAAACTTCAGTGAGTCACTTCTATGGTACAGAACCTAATGGTATAGGATATGGAACATATTTAACATCTGACTTATGGGCCTATTCATTCAACATGGTAGCAATAAGTTTAGGTTCAAGAACTTGTAAGCCCTCCCAGCACTTTTCTCCATCTAACAATTCCTAAGTGACTTACACAGTTAGTTCAACAATCTCATAACCTTCCAAAGCTTTTCATTAGTCACTGCTCTGCATCTTTGCTTCCCATGAGAATGTATTAATCAGGACTGAAATAAACAAACCTGCAGAAAACCTCTAAAAATCAACAGTGGAAATAAGAACTCCCAACTAGGGCAAGAATTCTAGCTCCAACTTCAGATAGGCCTGGGTTCAAAATGTGGCTTTATAACTTACTAATTTTAGTTTCATCATTTTAAAAGTGGGGCTAGCCACTTACTTCAAAGAGGATGCAAACAAGAAGATGAATAAAGTAAGGAAATCAATACAGGACCTAGATCAAAAAGTCAAGAATGTACGAGACAAAGTCAGAAAAATGGATGAGAAATTTAACAAGGAAATTGAGAGTTTGAAAACAAACCAGAAATGGTGGCAATGAAAAACTCAAAAATCAAATTTAAAAACATACTGGAAAGTTTTACCAGTAAACTTGATCAAGCAGAAGAGAGACTATCAGGGATGGAAGACAAGGTTGAGGAAATACTACAGTCAGATATCAACAAAGGAGAAAAAAAGAGAGAACATGGCCACAACTTCCAAGAACTCTGTAACCTGATCAAGGGACCAAATATAAGAATCCACAGGGCAGAATAAGAAGCTGAGATAAAAACTAAAGGCATAGAAAACCTATTCAACAAAATTAAAGTGAAAATTTCCTAAATCTGGGGAATGAAATGGACACCCAATCACAACAGGCATTCTAAATACACATGATCAGAAAAGAACCTCCCCACGACACATTCATTGCAGTTAAAATGCCAAGACTATAGAACAAAGAAACAATATTAAAAAGATGCCAAGAGAAAAAGACCAACTCACTTATAAAGGCAAACTCATCAGAATAACACCACACCTCTCAGCAAAAACTCTGAAATCCAGGAAAGCATGGAATGATATATTTTAAGCCCTGAAAGTAAATATCTGACAATTAAGATTATTATATCCAGCAAAGTTATCATTTAAAGATGATAGAAACACCAGGCAGAGTAGCACATACCTGTAATCCTAGCAACTCAGGAGGCAGAGGCAGGAGGATCACAAGTTTGAGACCAGAGGCATTCTGCATAATTTAGCAAGACCCTGTCTCAAAAAAAGTAAAGAAAAAAGGGGGGGGGGGACTGGGGGTGCATTTCAGTGGTACAGCACTTGAAAACATGCAAGCATAAAGCCCTGCGTTCAATCCCTAGTACCACAAAAAATAAAATAAAAAATAAAAAAATAAACCAATGGAGACATAAAGAAATACCACGATAAGCACACACTAAAATAATTCATGACCATCAAGCCATCATTGCACAAGATAATTAAAGGATTCATACACACATAGGTGAATACCATCAGACACAAAAGCACAGGAAAGAATAAATTTCATGAAAGGAAGAGATGAACTAATGAGAACTAGGAATTAGTTCTAACTCAAAATAAACAAACAAAAACAGCAAACCTCAAATATGAATAAGGGAGAAAGAAAAGAATGAATAGTATGTGACCAACTAGGAAAACATTCAACACAATTATAAGAATCAGCAAACCTCAACATAGCATGACAAAATAAAGGCAGACCCCTCTCAATAATAATCATATAAAAGGCCTTAACTCTCCAAGGAAAAGATGTAGACTAGTATATTGGATTTAAAAATATGATCCAACAATTTATTGTCTGCAGCAAACACATCTCACTGGCAAAGACACTCACAGACTGAAAGTGAAAGGATGAAAATTGATATAAAAACCAAAAGTACAAGCCAAAAAAAGAGGAATGATCATCCTTATATCAGAAAAAAGTAGACTTCAAGCTAAAATTAGAAGAGATAAAGAACGTCATTGCATATTAATAAAGAGAACAATGGGTCAAAAAGATATAACAATTGTAAATATGTATGCACCAAACATTGATGTAACCCATTTCATAAAACAAATACTACTGGACATGAAGGGACAGATAGGTCTGGATACAATAATGTGGATGACTTCAATACCCCACACACATCAATAGTTAGAACATCCAAACAATAACAAAAAAATCAACAAAGGATGTTCAGAGTTAAACATCACAGTAGATCAAATGGACTTAATAGACATCTGTAGTATATTCTATCAAAAGGCTACAGAATACAAGTTTTTCTCAGCAGTCCAAGGAACTTTCTCTATAATAGGTCACATTTAGCCCATAAATTAAGGATTTGCAAATACAGAAAAACTGAAATAATTTTGTGTATTTTATAGAGTTGAAATAGAATAACACTAGAAATCAACAGCAAAAGAAATTATAGAAACTATACAAATACACTGAGATTGAGCAATCCACCCTTAAATGATCAATGAGCCCTTGAAGAATTCAGGGAGGAAATAAAAAAAATTCCTAGAATCAAATGAAAATGAAAACACAACCTATCAGAACCTTTGGATACAGCAAAGTGGTTCTGAGCTGGAAGTTTCTAGCTATGATTACCTACATTAAAAAAAATCAGAGAAGAGTAAAAAAATAACTTAATGATACATCTCAAAGTCTTAGAAAAACAAGACCAAAGAAAACCCAAAATCAGTAGATGGAAAGAAAGAAGATCAGAGTATAAATTAATGAACTGGAGACTAAAAGAACAATAAAAACAATTGATTGCAATAAAATGATAGTTCTTTGAAAAGATAAACAGGATTGACAAACCTCTAGCCAAACTAACCACAAACAAAGAGAATGATCAAATAAAATTGGAGATAAAAGGGGACATTATAATAGATATCAATGAATGCCTGAGAATAATTAGGAAATATTTTGAAAATTGATATTCCAAAGAAACTGGAAAATTTAAATGAGATGGATAAATTCCCTGACACATACAGCCTACTAAAAATTAAATCAAGAGGATATAAACAACTCAAGCAGAGCTATAGCAATCAGTGAGATTGAAGCAGTAATAGTCTTCGAACAAAGAAAAGCCTAGGACTGGATGCATTCACTGCGAAATTCTGCAAGATGTTTAAGAAGAATTAGCACCAATTCTTCTTAACTGTAGCCTATTCCATAAAATAGAAATGGAAGAAAAACTACCAAACTCATTCTTTGAAGCTAGTATTACCCTGATTCCAAACCAGATAAGGATACAACAAAAAAGAAAAACTACAGACCAATTCCCTTGATGAGTATAGATGCAAAAATCTTAATAAAATACTTGTAAATCAACTTCAACAACTCATTAAAAAGATCAGAGACTATGATCAAATTGGTTTTATTCCAAGGATGCAAAGGCAATTCAACATATGGAAAACAATAAATGTAAGACAGCATATAAATAGACTCACAGACAGAAATCACATGATCATCTCCATAGATGAAGAAAAGACCTTTGACAAAGTGCAATATCCTTTCATGATGAAAGCCCTGAATCAATTAGGAATTAAAGGTACATACCTCAAGATAATAAAGGCAATATATGAAAAACCTATAGCCAACATCATACTATGGGCTGGGGTTTAGCTCAGTTGGTAGAGCACAACTCTGCATTCTGAGGCCCTCAGTTCAATCACCAGTGCTGCAGAAATGAGAGAAGGACACAGCAATCCACTCCCAAAGCAATCAGGAATACCTGATGAGAAGTGCTATGGATTGGATTCAACTCAAAAGCACCTAAGAACATTACACTAAACAGAGAGAAACTAGCTGAAAACATTTCCTTTAAATTCAGGAACAAGACAAGGTATCCACTCTCTCTACTGTTATTCAATATAGTAATTGAACTCTTAGCCACAGCAATAAGGCAAGAGAAACAAATAAAGGAGATCCAAATAGGAAAGGGGGAAGTATCCCTATTTCCAGATAATATGATCATATGCTTAAAAGACCTTAAAGACTCCACCAGAAAACACTTTCAGCAAAGTAGCAAGATATAAAATCAACATACAAAAATCAGTAGCCTTTCTATACACCAATCACAACTAGGATGAGAAAGAAATTAGGAAAGCAATCCTATTCACAACAGCTTCATGAAGAGTAAAATACCTAGGAATAAAGCTAACCAAGGAGTGAAAGACATCTACAATGAAAACTTTAAAACACTGAAGAAAGAAATTAAAGAAGACACCAGAAGACAGAAAGACCTTCTATGCTCATGGATCAAAATTAACATGGTGAAAATGGCTATATTACCAAAATCAGTCTACAGATTGAATGGAATCCCCATCAAAATCCTAATGATATTCTTCACAGAAATAAAAAGTATAATCCTAAAATTCACATAGAAGCACAAAAGACCCCAAATCGCTAAAGCAATTCTGAGCAAAAAGAACAATGGAGGGGGCATCACACTACCTAATTCAAAAATATACTACAGCCAGGTGTGGTGGCACACTCCAGTCATCCCAGCAACTTGGAAAGCCAAGGCAGCAGGTTTGCAAATTTGAGGCCAGAGGCAGCCTGCATAACTTAGCAAGACCCTGTCCCAAGATAAAAAATAAAAACCAGGCTAGGGGTACAGCTCAGTGTTAGAGCACTTGCAAATGTATGTGTGAAGCCCAGGGTTCAACCCTCAAGTACCACCCCCCCCAAAAAAATAAATAAATTTTAAAAATGAAAATCAGAGAAGCACTGACAGGGTGCCAGGCATGGCACAATGTTGGGGAGTGTTTCATTCTGCTGTACATGGGGTCACTATGAGTCGGGCCTAACTCACTGGCGCCTAACAACAACAGCTACAGAGCCATAGTAACAAAAATTGCATTGTATTGGCACAAAAGCAGACATGTAGATCAATGGAGTAGAATAGAGGACCCAGAAATAACTCCATATAGCTACAGCCACCTGATATTTGACAACAGTGCTAAAAATACAAATTGGAGAAAAGACAGCCTCTTCAACAAATGGTGCTGGGAGAACTGGATATCCTCTGGTAGAAGATTGAAACTAGAAACTTCTTTTTCACCTTGCATGAAAATCAGTTCAAAGTGGATCAAAGACCTTAATCTAAGACCTGAAAATTTGAAACTGGTAGAGAAAAACATAGGAAAAATACTTCAAGACATAGGCATAGGCAAGGACTTTTTGAAAAAGACCCTAGGAGCACAGGAAACAAGAGTAAGAATTCACAGCTGGGGTTGCATGGAATTAGAAAGGTTTTGCACAGCAAAAGACGCAATTATCAAGTTGAAGAGACAGTCTACCAAATAGAAGAAAGTCTTTGCCTGCTGTACATGAGAGAAGGGATTAATATCTAGAATATATAAAGAGCCCAAAAATTAAATTGCAAAAAAGCAAAGTATTCAATCAGAAAATGGGCAAATGAGCTGAACAAAGAGTTCTCAAAAGAAGAAATGCAAATGGCCAACAATCATATGAAAAATGTTCCACATCCTTAACCATGAGAGAAATTCTAATCAAAACTACATTGAGATACCATCTCACCCTAGTCAGAATGGCTAGCATCAAGAAAACAAACAACAAATCCTGGTGAGGATACCGGGAGAAAGGAACCCTACTACAAGGCTGGTGGGAATGTAGGTTTGTGAAACCTCTACAGAAATCAGAATGGAGGTTCCTCAAAAAAACTAAAAAAAAGAACTACAATATGACCCAGATATACCATTCCTGGATATACAAAGGATTATAAATCAACATAACATAGAGATACCTGCTCATCCATGTTTACTGTGATATTATCCACAATAGCCAAAATATGGAATCAACCAAGATGTCTATCAACAAGTGAGTGGATAAGGAAAATGTGGTATATATATACCATGGGGGGCTGGGATTTGGCTCAGTTTGTAGAGTGCTGCTCTGCAGTCTCTGAGGTCCTGAGTTCAATTCCCAGCACTGTAAAAATGGAAGAAGGATGTGGCAATCCACTCCCGAGGCAATCCCAAAGCAATCAGCCATTGAAAACCCTACGAGGGTCACTATGAGTTGGACACAACTTGATGGCACCTAACACCATGGAGTTTCATTCAGCCATAAAGAAGGATGAAATTATGACATTTGTTGGAAAATGGAATTAGAGATCATCATTTTAAGCAAAATAAGCCAGAACCAGAAAGACAAATATATTGCATGTTTTCTCATGTGTGGATGAGATATTTCAACATATATTGTGTGTATATATATATCATGATGTAGAGGGGGCCTATGTAGGGGAAAGAAAAGAGACTAACCAGATTTGGAGGGGGCAATAAGAAAGGGGGGGACAAAAAGAAATATCACACTTTTGCCCTTAAGGCAAATCTGGATCCATGTATACATAGGATATGTAAGTGCATCTATACACATACTCATTCAAACAAATATGCAAGTAGAAGGGGGCCATTATTCAGGAGGGAGGGCATTGGGAGGTTGGGAGGGCCATGACAATGTAATGGGGGAGCAGAACATGGATAATGTACAATGATATGCATGGATGGAAATGTCATAATGAAACCTATTAAGCTGTACACTAACTAAAAAGTCACTAATTAAAACTATGGGAGTCATAATGGTCAGTTGCTCATGAGGTTATTGGGTATGTTAAATAACGTAATGCAGAAAATTACCCCACACTGCTCGTGGCACGCAGTAGCACACAATAAATGTTAGCTAGAATGATGGCAAGGCTGGGGTTTAGCTCAGCTGGTAAAGTGCTTGCTCTGCACTCTCTGAGGACCCAGATTCAATCCCCAGCACCATGAAAATGGGAGAAAGATGTAGCAGTCCACTCCCAAAAACAATCCTGAAACAATCAGCCATTGAAAACTCTAGGACTCAATGGCACCTAACAATATTTTGGGAGAAGGATGTGGCAGTCCACTCCCGAAATAGTCAGGCATTGAAAACCCCATGAGGGTCACTGTGAATTGGACATGACTGGACGGTACCTAACAACAAGATTAATGGCAATAGTTTAGGTTTTTGTTTGTTTGTTTAAGACAGTTCTTGTTAGGTAGCCCAGGCTGGCCTCCTCCTTCTGCCTCCCAAGTGCTGGGATTACAGGTATGCGCCACCATGCCCAGCACTAATAGTTTTCTTTTGTTTTTTAATTACAATTATATCATTAGGCAGGTGATTCCATTCTAGTTACTGTTGTTGTTGTTGTCAGGTGCCGTCAAGTCGGTATCCGACTCATAGCGACCCTCTGTACAACAGGGGAAACACTATTGTCAGTGCTTCTCTGCTGTTCACAGGGTTTTCAATGGCAGATTGATTTTTAGGAGGGGGTTGCCAGGTCCTTCTCCCAAGCCTACAGCTTCCGGTGTTCCCAGGCAGTCTCCCATCCAGGTACTAACCAGGTCCGACCCTGCTTAGCTTCTGAGATCTGACGGGATCAGATGCCACAGGGCTACAGCTGCAGGCAATTCTAGTTACTAGGTAGCTGGTTTTATATTTAGGCTATCATGCATTTTCTCAGACATTTTGGTGACATTAATTTTCTCTTCTTGAGTAGCATGGAATAAATGTACTCACTCTTCCAAAAGAAGAACCTTCAACTCCTTGGCAATATGTAGCATATTTTCTATTTTGGACATTCCTCCCTTTTTCCTTCACCCCCTGCTTCTTTTGGCAGGCAACATCTCCTTCATTACACACAGTCTTAATACAAATGATAAGTCAAATGCATTTGTTTGTTAGGGTTGCTGTGGCAAGGTATCATGGAATGAGTAATTTAGACAACGGACAATTTCTCCCAGCTCTGAACTCTAAGGTCAAGGTGCTGGCAGGGTTGGTTTCTTCTGAGGCCCCTGTCCTTGGCTTATAGATGGCTATGTTCATGTTCCCATTGCCATCTCTCCTACGTGTGCCTGTGTCCAAATTTCCTCTTCTTATGAGGACTTCATTATATATTGTCTCAGAGAGCATCCTAATGATCTCACTTTAATTAACATTGTAAAGAGCTTATCATCAGATGGACTTACATTCTGGGGCACTGGGAATTAGGATTTTAACATAGGAATTTGGGGAGGACTCAGTTCGTCCCATAACCCCAGCCTTCAGAGGCTTCTTGCAGGAGTTTGAATCCAGGGCACAGTGATGAGGACAGAATGTGACACAGCTGATTCACTGTGGCAGGGTTTCCCTGAAGGGTGATTTTGTCAGATCCCCAAGGCTAACCCACCCTGATTTCTGACCTTCCTGAAACCTGGTCCTTTTGCTTTCTCTTCTCATCATGAACAATCCCTGTGCTATTGTGCTAAATTCTTTTTTTCCCTTTAAGATACATACAATCAATTTCTGTTATTTGCAATTTGAAAAATGAATTTTAAAAAGAAGCTTCTGATCCTTACCCCTAAGTGTGTTCCCCAAACATGCGCTTTGGTGCTGGAAGCCAACAGCACCTGTTGGATGTCTCTGCTATGAGAAACAACAAGTGCTCAATTTGGATGGCCCTACAGAAAACTTTGACCGCATATGCATACTGGCAGCTGGTCTGCTTTGCAATTACATTCAATTATTTATTCATTTAATATTAGTCCATTCAAGGACTATAGTATGCTATGAAAGCATTAAGAGAAAATGCTCTCTGATTTTAATTTTTTGTTCTATTTATCACTGAAAATCCTTCTTAGAAATAAATTTTTTTTTGTTTTGTTCTTTTTTTTAGTTAGCTATTGTGAGCTATGATACAGACCAGAAAGAGTTCAGTTAGAATCAGTTCTGATGGAACACGAGCTCTGTGTACAGGTAGGTGTTGCTTGGGCATGAAAAATTACAGCTGAAGTTCAAATCCATAATGATTGATTCACAGGAAATAGTTGGTACTAATGGTCCTCAAAGGCATTTGCCCTTTAATGGTCTTAGACTATTTTAGTGAGTCACATGGCCACACGGTACAAAGGTGACACTTTGCAGATAAGTGCAGTGTCAGTCACCCTTTTCTTTGCTGTGACAAATACCTGAGCGAAACAACTTAAAAAGTGGAAGGATTTACTTTGGCTCAGTTTCCAGCCCATGGATGGCTGGCGCCTGGCTTCTGGACCACAGCGGGGCAGAGCATCATGGCACAAAGGGAGTGGAAGAGCAAGTTTGCTCACCTTATGGTGGTCAGAAAGCAGAAAGAGGGAGAGAGAAAAGGGCTAGGGACAAGATATTTCCAAGGACTATCCCCTTCCAGGTCCTACTTCCTCCAGCAAGGCTCCATCTCCTTAAGTTTCCAGTACCTCGCAAAACAGTACTCCCAGCTCGGGACCAAGCCTTCAGCATATGAGGGGGATATTTCCTATCCAAATCACACGTGTAGTCTTATGAATGTTGGGTTTGTTGTTGTTAGGTGCCCTCAAGTCAGGGCTGACTCATAGAAATCCTATGTTCAGAGAACGAAACACTCCTCAACCCTGTGCCATGCATGCAATCTTTTTTTTTTAAGCCCATTGTTACAGCCACTGTGTCAGTCCATCTAGTTGAGGGTCTGCCTTCTTTAGGCTGACCCACCATTCTCCCAAACATGATGCCCTTCACCAGGGATTGGTCCCTCCTGACTACATGTCCAAGATATGTTAAAACACAGTCTAGCCACCCTTGCTTCCAAGGAGCACTCTGATCGCACTTCTTCGAGGATAGATCTGTTGGTTCTTTTGGCAGTTGATGATATTTTCAATATTCGTGTCCAGCACAATTCAAAAGCGTCAATTCTCCTGTCTCCCTTATCTGCTGTCCAGTTTGCACAAGCATAAAATGCAACTGAAAATACCATGGCGTGAGTCAGGTGCACCTTCATCTTCAATGTGACATCTTTACTTTTCAACAGAAAGAGGTCTTTTGCAACAGCTTTCCTCAATGCAATGAGTCTTTTGACAGGCTTCAGCTGAGCTTCCAGAGTAAGACAAACTAGGAACGAGGTAGCCCACTCCCAAAACAATCAGCCACTGAAAACCCTGTGAATAGCAGAGAAGCACTGTCCCACGCGATGTTTTTATGTTTGAATCTATTGTTGCAGTCACTGCGTTCCTTCTCATGTTGGGTCATGCCACATCAGCAAAAGGAGGTCCCAGGGGCTTTACTCCATTCTCATCATTAAGGTTGACTCTACACCCCTCTTGAGGAGGTAATTCTTTTCTTGGATGCCTTCCAGCCTGGGGGGCTCATTTTCTAGCACTATATTTGACAGTGTTTTTCTATTATTCATAGGGTTTTCAATGGTTAATTGTTTTGGGAGTAGGCTGCCGAGTCCTTCTCCCTAGTCTATCTTTAGTTGAGAAGCTCAGCTGAAACCTCTCCATCACGGGTGGCCCTGCTGGTATCCGAGATACCGGTGGCATAGCTTTCAGCATCACAGCAACATGTAAGCCCTTACAGAATGATAAGCTGACAGCCATCAGCTGGGAATTAGGTGATAGAGTTGCCATTAATATGCTTCCCGGGCTGAGAATTAGCTCAGTTGGTGGAGCTCTGCGCTGCAGTCTCTGAGGTCCCGAGTTCAATTCCCAGCACTGCAAAAATGGGAGAAGGACTGGCAATCCACTCCCAAGGCAATCCCGAAAGAGTCAGCCATTGAAAACCCTATGAGGGTCACTATGAGTCAGATACCGATTTGATGGCACCTAACGACAACAATATGCTTCCTACTTTGGACTAAATATTGTGATCATATTGGAAAGTGATGATCTAATCTAATCATGATCAATGGTCAGAGGCTATATTCTGTGTGCTCAGTGAACAAATGAACAGCTTCCGTAATATTCACGTCTACCACACATGTAGAGTGAGAAGAAAGGCCTTGATTTCCATGAGAAAAATTATATATTTCAATTTTATTATAAAAGTGTCAGTGAATGACATTTCCATTCTTTTCAAGTGGCTTGCTACAGCAACATATGTTGTTGTTGTTGTTGTCAGGTGCTGTCAAGTCGTGTCTGACTCATGTTGTTGTTGTTAGGTGCCATAGAGTCATGTCCGACTCATAGCAGCCCTTATAGGGTTTTCAATGGCTGATTGTTTTGGGATTGCCTCAGGAGTGGATTGCCATGTCCTTCTCCCATTTTTGTAGTGCTGGGAATCAAACTCAGGACCTCAGAGACTACAGAGCAACGCTCTACCAACTGAGCTAAATCCCAGCCCACAGCAACATATATCGGTAGTATATTTGGCTTTGTTAGTAGTCCGATTCAAGTGCTTCCAAACCAAAAAAGAACTTAATTTTTAGTGCTGAAGAGAATGTTTTCTTAAGAAAATCAAAATGTATTGCAAATAGTCCTATCACTGTGCATATATTTGTTTTCAAATTCCACATGCTCAATTTTCTTCCATGAGAGAAAAAGCATCACGTTTGGTATATTATAAAATTATGTATGTACACTGTAACAGAAGTCATGGAATGCTCTTCAGAATAGAAACCATTTTCTCCATCTCCCAACACAAAGCACATAATAGGTTTTAAGTGTCCTATGCCCCTCAATGCAGTCTGACAGAATGCTAAAAGAAGTCCTCAGTTGGAAATGTCTTCATAATTTCAATCCAAATATTCAAGGCCATTTGTCAGAGCCACAAAACATTTTCTTCCAGCTGTGGTGGCTTATAGCTGTGAGTTAGAATGTTCTCATACAGTAGAATAAAGAAGAAAAAATAAAATCATTTGAGTATGGAAACTGGTCTAACACTTCAAGTATCCATTTTTGAGATAGATGTATATCTTTGGTCAGAAGATTGCAAATGCTAAAATCCCTCTAATAGTTACATACAATTTTTTTCTTAAAAAATTCTCACAGATTTTTTTCTATTACCCCAAATGGATGATCTTTAAGTTTCAATAAGAGGATTTTTGTATCCCAAAAGGTGAAGTACTTTAACTTATCTTTTCTCCTGTGTTTGTATTCCAAGATTCCTAAGGGCTGAGGTGTTCAACTGGAATCCGTGAGTGTATTTATGGGCCCATTGTCTATAGAAATTATAGCCAAAATTTTGGGGTTTATAATTATTATTATTTTCTTTTTTGTGGTACTGGGGGATTGAACCCTGGGCCTCGCACATACTCTGCAAGTGCTCTACCACTGAGCTGCACCCCCAGTCCCTTTTGTATTTTTTATCTTGACATAGAGTCTCACTAAGTTATGCAGGCTGCCTCTGGCCTTCCTGCCTTGGTCTCCTGAGCCACTGGGATTACAGTTGCGAGCCACTACACCTGATGGGTTATTATTATTTTAGGATACAGATCCATAGTTTTCATCAGATGCACATAAGAATGTATGACCTCCCAAACACATTAAAAGTCTACAAAGTACTGAAGTACAGGCACTAAATAAGAGCTTAATATAACTTTTCTGTACAACATTAGAAGATTAAAGTAGCCTAACCCAACTGGAATGACAAAAGCCAAACATCTGTTGCAACAGTCCATGGTTTTCAAAACCTTGTTATTTCTCCTCAGTTCTGCAAAGGCTTGCTTGCTTTCCATGATGCTCAAGCCAGATCCTGGCAAAGGCTGCTTAACACCAAGTAGAACTCAAGACTAGGATTATAGACTGATGTTTACTGCAGAGCCCAGCTATAAATATTCTATAGTTAAGGAACAGAGCAAGATTGTCTTTTGAAGCTTAAACCATAGCCCAATCCTCTGAACTGTTTGCTTGTTTAAGAAGAAATCTATTTCAACCTTTGACCACCACTAACTTAGACGCCCTTTTTCCTCGCTAAGTCTTTTCCATCCTATATCATATGTTTCAAATTTTGTCCACATAGTTTCTTTTTGTTCTACTTTTCTGTCACAAAACAATGTGGAAATCCCAGGTTATATAATTGAGGTCTTGGAGAGGCACTGTACATCTGGCCAACCAAAATAAAAGGAAAGATATTATCAGGAAACGTGCTTAAGGAAGTCTACCTTTTGTTCAGTTCAGAGTGCCAACAGCCCTGATCTCGGAATGAATTCAAAGAAAAACAAAATGGGTTTTCCTTAATGCAATCACTTGCGAAACCACCTTCCCCAGAACAGATGATCCGTAACAAGATGTGTGCATTTTTAAATATCCAGGAAAAGACATCAATTTAAAATGAGTTAATGTATTCTTTTTATAATATATTTGGAAGCTGAAACCATTGTAGTCACTTTTCCTATTTGAGTTCATCATCATCCTTATTAGACAACTTGAAAACTGTGTCTCCACAGGGGAGACAGTTAAATGTTAACTTCTCCCTTTCTCTTTCTTGGAATCAGGTTCAGCACACAATTCATTTGAGTTACTGCTAGAAGGGACATTCTGTTCGGCTTTAAACCAATGTCTCTCTTTCCCATGGACTTTTAAAATCACACATGAGGATGTTCTAGCAGGAGGTTGTTACCCATGGGCAGAGTCGGGGAATGATGAGGTTCAGGACAAGATGGTCAAGTCGGCAATACTTGGAGCAGTTTACATCCTTTGTGGAGTGGTCAGAGAGAAGGGGAAGAAGCTGTTCTGTAGGGTGGGTAACTAAAATAAGGAAAATGTTCCTTTGTAGGGGTAGTACAGAAAGGCTGGCATTACAGGACTATATTTGTATAAAGTTGCCATCAAAATACTTAATAAAATGAAAATATATCTGACTTGACAGCACCTAACGACAGCAGCAAATGGACTCTCGCTGACTTGTCACCAAAACACCCAAAGAAAGAAAGAAGGAACAAAGATCAGTCTTCCTAATATACATGTTGTTGTTGTTACGTGCCATCAAGTTGGGTCCAACTCATAGCTACTCTGTACACCAGAATGAAACACTCCCCAACACTGTGCCATGCCCGCACTATTCGGCTCTACTGTCAGTGCTTCTCTGCTATTCATAGGGTTTTTAATGGCAGATTGTTTCAGGAGCAGGCTGCCAGGTCCTTCTCCCTAACCTGCAGCACCTGGTATTCCCAGGTGGTCTCCCATCCAAGGACTAACCAGGCAGACCCTGCTTAGCTTTTGAGATCCAGCTGGATCGGATGCCAGGGTGCTACGGCTGCAGACTCTCAATATACATAGAAGAAATAAAATACTTTCTTACATTTTTCAACCAATGTCAACATTTTGAATGGAAATAGGCTTTTAGAGAAAGGGTAGCCCATATTTGCTCAGAATGAATTTTCCCTGCAAATAATCCTGCAGGAGTTTTTAGTATGCAGGATTTACTCTGTCAATCAGTTCTGTTTTGTAATTTTTATTACTTTTTTTGTCTCATGAATTATTTAGAAGTGGGTTTTAAAATTTCTAAATATATTGATTTCTGGGCTATTATCTTTACCTATTGATTGCATTTATAATTTTATTGCTTTTTTTGTTGAGCTTAATGCTCCAGTGTGTGATCAATTTCTACAGGTGTTCGGTATGCACTGGAAAATATGTGCTCACTTTGTTTGTGGAACCTTTTACATACAGAGCATGTAAGTGTGCATATATACACACACACACACACACACATATATATCATGTTAAGCTTAATAATTCTGATGTTCAATTTTTAAAATTTTTACTAAATTTTGCTCAATTTTTTATAAAAGGTATGTTAAAAATTTCCCACCATGATCTATAATTGTAGGTTGTTACTCTCCCCATGGAGTTCCATTTACTTATTTTTTTGTTCCATTTATATTTGATGCTATGTTTTTAGGAGGACACAGAATCAGAATAGATTCTTGGTCAATTTATCATTAGGTAGGTAAAGCAATTCTTGATCTTGGATGATACTGTTTTTGTCCTTAAATCTGTTTAGGATATTCCAGCTTTCTCTGCAGCCAACATTTAGCTGGTATTGTGATCACTACTGGTTACTGAGCTAGAAGCCATTTATTCCTCTTCTTTCCAGCAGAACCTCAGTTTTGTTTAAGTGGACCCCTTTCTTCTACACAGCTAAGCCTGCAGCCCTACCGCTGTGGCGTCCAATCCCATCAGATCTCAGAAGCTAAGCAGGGTCTGGCCTGGTTAGTCCTTGGATGGGAGATCGCCTGGGGACACCAGGTACTGTAGGCTTGGAAGAGGGACCTGGCAACCCATTTCCAAAAAACAATCAGCCACTGAAAACTCTATGAATAGCAGAGAAGCACTGACAATAGTGTTTCATCTGCTGTATGACACAGACACAGATTCCTTGGCCCCTAACAATAACAAGTGCCTCAGGGGAGAAGGTTTAATTGGTCTAATGATGAGACCTATATGGTTTGCAGATAACTGGTTATTGGGTGTGGGGACCAGTGCTGACCCAAAGGAAATGTGCTGGTAGGTAGGGAAAGTGCTCTTCTGAGCAAGCACCATGGTCTGCACCTGAATAGCTGTTTCTGGTATGATACTTGCAAATGCTACAGCCATCTTGTCACAAGCCTAAAAAATGAAACTAGCACAGAGGATGTCAGAGCAAGAGAAGGAAAGAACTCAAATTGTTCATACAACCACTGCCTAATTTATTTTTGCATAGCTTTTTATGTGTAACTCTTCTTTTAGGGCCTTACATAAACTGAATAAAGTTGAGTTGGACCCAAACATAGAATGTTGTATTTTTTAAACCTCTTAAGAAGTACATTTATCTATTTATATTTATTTAAAAATATATTTGTTCTGTCATCTTACTTTTTATTCTCAAATTCTTTGCACTTTCTTTTGCTTTCAATTTCTTATTATACAGATTTGGTTTGATTTGCCTTTTTTCCAACTTTTGAAAATTATACTCTTTATTCTGCAACAGTTACCTTTAAAACTAAGGAAAAGTTTTTGGCATTCAATGTTATTTTGGTGAAAGCAAAACTTGATGTGATCTAAATGTTAGCACAAATCAAATCATTCTCCATGCAAACAATGAAATGTTCATAAGCAAGGCAGGTGATGATACTGATCTTTACCTGGAGAACTGTTCAAGACATGCAGCTTGATGATCAAAGCAGTTTACAGAACCATACCTACCACTGACCTTGCATGACTTTTTAATCTGTTCCCATTCCCATTATATTTAACAGAAATTCTGTTATGTTTTTGACATGTAGATGCCACACTTTCTGAGTTCCCAAAGCTCTAATTTTTATATTCCTTTACTTATATCATTAGCCTGAGTGGCAGTAAAAAGGAATCAGTTTCTACATTTCCTATAAGCCTTTTGCCTGCAGCCGTTGCCCTGTGGCATCCAATCCTGTCAGATCTCTTGGAAGCTAATCAGGGTCAGGCCTGGTTAGTACTTGGATGGGAGACTGCCTGGGAATACCAGGTGCTGTAGGCTTGGGAGACGGACCCAGCAACCCACTCCCAAAAATCAATTCACCATTGAAAACCCTATGAACAGCAATAGTGTTTCGCCTGTAGTACGTAGGGTCACTATGAGTAGGATACCGATTTGACTGCACCTAACAACATAAGCCTTTTAAAAAATATAAATTAGTGCTATGCTTCATTCATTCATTTCTTTAATAACTATTAATTTCTAACTCCTAAATGCTAGTCTACAGCCATACCACCCTGATGTCCCATTTCATCACATCTTGGGAGCTAAGAAGGGTGCAGTTTGGTTAGTCCTTTGGTGGGAGACCACCTGGGAATATGGATGCTGAAGGCTAGGGAGAGGACCTGGCAGCCCACTCCCAAAAAGTAATCCTCCATTGAAAACCCAATGAATAGCAGAGAAGCACTGACATAGTGCCAGGCATGGCACGGTATTGGGGAGTGTTTCTTTCTGTTGTACATTGGGCCACTATGAGACGTACCCAACACAACAGCACCTGACAACTAATGCTAGATATTTAAGTCTAATTGAGAGGCTCAATATTTAAGCCTAAATGCAAGATTATGTCATCTATAAACTAAAAATAGCAAAAAGAAGAGACTGGAAAAGGGATCTAGAAAACAAAAACCCATAGATTGCTTTGACCTTGAGTAAGTAACGCAGTCTCTCATTTGTGTCATTGCAGAGTATCCACTGAGTGAGTATGTTAGAGGAAGTCAGGATTAGCAATCTGAAGTTCTTTTTAATGTGTGAATCTTTGCAACTTCCCAAGTCAAGCATTATGATGCCTAAATATGTCAGAAAAAGAAAAGAATCTGTATTGAACACCTCTCTGTGACTCTACTGTAAAACAGAATAATAGAGTGTTAAATGTGGACCTCCTGGGTCGAGCCTGATGGTTGAATGAACACAGGTAAAATGGGATGGTAATGACATTATATTATGTATCATAATGATCTCACATCTTACATCTACTGTATAATCAGCTATGTTAGATATGCCAGCAATGCTGTCCTCCCTTTTCATGTGTTAGCTCCTTTAATCCTCAGGACTTCCTATGAAGCAGGTATAATTATTCTTATTTTGTAGATGAAGCTTAGAGGCTTACTCAAGACATTTCCTCTAAGAGAAAAATGTTTTTTTCTAAAAATTTCAAAGACATCCAGGGTAGCAATTAGGGAGAAAACACTGAAATTATCCTTTACAGAGCAAAAATCGCTTTGCTAATTCAAGAGCATGAAAATGTATCCTGCACATTTATTCTCCCCAATTAAATTTCATCACAATTAGAATTTCTTCAGACAATAATTACATGTGGGAGAATCAAATTTGCCTTGACATGTGTGTAGTTTTATTATGAAGTAAACTGAAAGCATAAGAAGGGTTGACCCTTTCACAGAGCTAGTGTGAGGAGTGAGTAAGCACTTCCCCACAAATTTAGAGATTACAGTGAGTTGGGAAGCAGATGTTTATATAGCACCGAGTCACACTTTTAATAGGGTTGTTGTTAGGTGCCCATTGAATCAGGTCTGACTCTTAGTGACCCTCATAGGGTTTTCAATGGCTGACTGCATCATGATTGCTTCGGGAGTGGGTTGCCACATCCTTCTCCCATTTTGCAGTGCTGGGGATCAAACCCGGGTCCTCAAAGAGTGCAGAGCATCGCTCTACCAACTGGGCTAAACAGCAGCTTTAATAGCATAGAATTATTGTTTTTCTTTAGGCCTGCAGCCGTAGCACTGTAGCGTTCAATCCCGTCAGATCTCGGAAGCTAAGCAGGCTCAGGCCTGGTTAGTACTTGGATGGTAGACTGCCTGGGAATACCAGATGCTGCAGGCTTGGGAGATGGACCCAGCAACCCACTCCCAAAAAGCAATCCACCATTGAAAACCCTATGAATAGCAAAGAAGCACTGATAATAGTGTTTTGCCTGTTGTAGGTAGGGTTGCCATGAGTCGGATACCGACTTGACGGCACTTAACAACAATTGTTTTTCTTTAAGACAGAAGTGGAAAAGATCCTGTCAAAGGTTCACTCCTTGCTGTAGTTGCTGCATGATAACCTTGCTTCTGATTACTTGACTATTTATTCACCCGATTTGCAAGAGTCTGGTAAAGAGAACTTTATTTCTGCTGCCCCCAAGACAGGCATTTGACTGGCTCCCTCCTCTATTCTCTTACTCCACTAAATATCAGGCATGTGGGTTGGGCAAGATGGCACTTCCAGGCTCTGTATGACCCAAGTAAATTAGCTTACTTCATCCCGTTACCAAGGGCCTGGTTCTTCAGGAATGGACACACTAAAACCCATCTATCTAATAATGCCCTCCATCAGCTCAATCAGTGTGAAACCCAGATAGTTTGTTCTATGGTTGGAGGAAGAAAATCTCCTCTGAATGGTCTGGTGTGAAGATATGAGAGTTGGCATTGCTGCAGCCATTTTGCAACCATGAGAGAAGCCAGATGAGAATGCAACCAATGAATAGGCATACCTCAGGGTTATTATGGGTTCCTTTCTAGACCACCACAATGAAGCACATATCACAATAAAGTGAATCACATAAAATTTTTTTCAGTGCATGCAAGAGTTATGTTTATGGTATACTATAGTCCTTTAGGGCTGGGATTTAGCTCAGTGGGTAGAGCGCTGTGCTGCAGTCTCTGAGGTCCCGAGTTCAATTCCCAGCACTGCAAAAATGGGAGAAGGGCCTGGCAATCCACTCCCAAAGCAATCCCGAAGCACTCAGCCATTGAAAACCCTATAAGGGTCACTATGAGTCGGATACCGACTCGACGGCACGTAACAACAACAACATAGTCCTTTAAGTGTATAATAGTATTTTTCATATATATATATATCATAATTAGGAGATATATTATTGCTAAGGCTGGGATTTGGCTCAGTTGGTAGAGGCTGCACTGCAGTCTCTGAGGTCCTGAGTCTGATTCCCAGCACCGCAAAAATGGGAGAAGGGCCTGGCAATCCACTCCCAAGGCAATCCTGAAACAGTCAGCCATTGAAAATCCTATGAGGGTCACTCTGAGTTGGATGTCAACTCGACGGCACCTAACAACAACAACAACATTATTGCTACAACATACTAATGATCATCTGAGCTACTGGAAAAATAGTGCCTGTAGACTTGCTCGAGTAAGATTGTCATAAATCTTCAATTTGTACAAAACGCAGTATCTGTGCTCAATAAAGTGAAGCACAATAAAATGAGACATGTGAGTAGAGATGAGGGCACAGCCACAATGATTCCACAAAAATAGAATTCAAACTCTGACCAAACTTTACCTAAGGATCAGTCTACCTTTGGACTTTTCATTGACCCAAACCAATAAATCTCCATTATTTTAAAAGCCATTTTGTCCAGCTGGGAGTATCTCTCAGGGGTAGAGACTCTGTTTAGTGTATGCAAGGCCCAAGGTTTGATCCCCAGCATCACAAAAAGAGGGGGGAACAATGACTATTTTGAGTTAGGATTTCTGCTATTTGCAGCTACAAGAATCTTCCTAGCTGCTGATTGTAGATACAGGCAAGAGGCACACAGAGAAATATACAAAATCCAGGTCTGGTTATTTAGTCAAATTGTCGGTAATAATTTGGTTTTTTATTAATTCATCTGATTAACAGCTTTCTGATGTCTTTTATGTTCACCCCACACCACTTTATCTTTTTGACTTTGATGTGGTCCCAGCACCTTTGGGGCCTCTCTTTTTGTTCATCCTTGGTGATCTGGCTAGACATCATTTTGTGGTTCTCTAATTTGCCTTTCAGAACTTTGTACCGTTCTGCTTTGCCAATTTGGCAACCCTGATACCTGCCCTGTACTTCCCATATAGTGTGTTCACCTGCCAAAATTGTTTGTTTAAAGATCAGCCAGCTCTTCTGCACTCCTTCCTTCCCATCAGCTTCATTTTCTTCCTTTCTTCCTTTCTTCCTTCCTTCCTTTTCTTTGCCTTCCTTCCTTCCTTTTCTTCTTCTTCCTTCCTATCTTCCTCTCTTCCTCTCCTTCCCTTTCATTTCTTTCTTTCCTTCTTTCTTTCCTCTTCCCCTTCCTTCCTTCCTTTTCTTCTCCTTCCTTCCTTCCTACCTTCCTCACTTCCTCTCCCTCCCTCCATCTTTCTTTTCTTTCATTTCTCTTCTCTTTTTCTTTCTCTTCCCCTTCCTTCCTTCTTGCAAGCATCCTATATTTGTTGAAATTTACTTTCCTAGAACTATTTTTTCCTTGTCAGCTTCTTCTCTTTCCCAGAGGAAAGAAATGCTATGCTTTAAAAAATATATTATTATTACTTTCACAGAAGGCTCAGTCTTCCTTTAGTTCATTATTAACTCTATCATTATTGGAAAATGAATTTAAAAGGATCTCTGCCTTATGCTGCATTTTGTAACAAGTAGTTATCTCTAGTAAACTTTAAAATCTGTTTCACACTTGTGTTTGGCCCATTTTCTCCAGTAAATATCATAGTAGTTAGAAGCCTGCCTGATTACCACCATGTTAGGGTATTAAGATGCATATTTTCATATAATTCTGCGTGGGACAAATCAAAATGAAGTAGCAGTTATAGATGAGTTTATGTTGTCTGTTTCTATTAAGAACGCTATAACAAGTGTTGAGGCTAGAAAATAAAATTATCACCATAATCCCAGGAACCAAAACAAATTTGTTTTTTATAAGCTCCCAACACACATAAACACACACACACACACACACACACACACACACACACACACACACACACACATTATTTCCATGTGTTCTTGGGAAGAAAACCCCCAGAGGTTTAAGAGGTGGCTGCAAAATTCTTCAGAATGGAGAGAGATGTATTTTTAGCAAAAAGCATGTAAGGACTATTTTGATTATGGAAAAAGAACCCCTCAGATATGTCTGGTATCCTCCCCTTCTGATCCCCATCCTATCCACTTTCCTATGTAGTATGATTTTGCAGCCTCCCACCAAGTGGAGACCTTGAGATTTTGACTGACTGAACGCACCAGAAAAGATGGTGTACAGTTATCCTTGGGCTTTGAGGATCCTTTCATGTTTCCCATTTTTCTCTTGGAACCCAGCCCAGCCTCCACTTGCCCAGGCTAGCCTACTGGAGCATGAGAGACTGCATGGAGCAGAGTTGAGTCAGCTGGTGTCAGCTGGAGTCAGTTGTCCAAACCAAAGCCACGTGAGAGCCCAGACAACAAAGCAAAGCCAACTTACAGGTGACTACAGATTTATGCAGGTGCCTCCCTACATCCTATCCCAAATACTGACTGGCAGCATCACAACCGAAGCAAGTGGCTGTTAGCAATGGTTTGTTAAGCAGCAAAAGCTAACTTATACAGAAATATTAAAGTATAGCACAATAGCATCATGGGGATAAGGAATGCTGGGAAAGGGGAGATGTCTTGGGACAGGAATGTAGGTGGCGAGAAAGAAAGAGCCCAAAAAAGCAGGTAATGTCAGGGACAAGTTGTCAGTTGTAAGAATGGCTGGAACCCAGCGATAGGGTTCCAAAATTGAGCTTTCTTTGCAGTTGCTCTCTCCCCTGAGTAGTCAGTAAATGTCTCCTACTCTTGTTTGCCTGGGACTGGTTGTATTTTTCAGAAATCAAAGAAAAAGGGCTATGTTATATGCCTGAGTTCACAAGGGGACAGAGGAAGTAAAAAGGGGACCATCTCTGTACTTTCAAGAGATGAGACAAGAGAGAATTGAAAATCTAGATGACCAGGCAATGATGAGCATCGTGAGTTGTTGTTGTTGTTAGGTGTCGTCGAGTCGGTATCCGACTCATAGCGACCCTCTGTACAAAAAGAGGATCATGAGGGAACATGGAAAACTATGCCCCGCTTAAGAATTCCTGGAAACACAGGAAAGGCGCTGAGTTTTTCTCTTGGTGTGTTTCAAGCCAATTTTATGGAAATCCTAGTGGAAAAGGTCACTCCTGCACACCAGAGAACTTTGTTACTAGGAGCTGACATCAGGTTATGCCGAGTTTCTGACTACCGTACGGAGTGGTTTGCATTTTCATTTGTTTCTCTGCAGAAGAAGGTCACAGAAGAGAATGGCGAGATACCCAAGTTCAGCTCTGGCACCAGTATAAAGTCCCTTTTATTGCTAATTTTCTTTTTACTAAATCTGGAAAGAAAAAGAGAAAGGGTCTACACCCAGCAATGCACAAAACCAGGCCACAGCAAAGCAAGTGTGAAGTGGAAAGTAAATCCTCCGACTTACTTGAGGCAAAAAAGAGCAACATTGACAAGATGTGGAAGTAGGCGAGGGAGTGCTGAATATTCGGAGAAGTGAAACAGTTTAGTTTGGCTGATGGTCGCCGGCAATATTTTGAAATAGCCTGTGATGTATTTTTCCTCCTTAGCATTTCCAGAGTCGGTGTTTTGTTTGTTTGGTTGGTCCGCCAGTTGTTTTGAAATCCCTGTCGCCTTTCCCTCACTGTAAGCCAGGAGACCCAAGACGTTTCTCAGGATGCCACCCGGAACAAAGAACTTGCTCGGCTTGGAGTTTCAAACTACCCTTTCAAAATCATGTCTGCAAATAAATCCGAGGGCCCCAAACTGGATTTTCAGGTAGGAGGAGGAGGTTTGCTCAGACTTCTTCGGGAAGGGCTGTTATAAAAAGAACCTAAAAGTTTGCAGGAATGGCCTCAGGGAAGGATGGAGGAGGAAAGGATTGAAACTGTTCCTGCCAGACAGAGGCGTGAAAACCCTGGGTTGGGGGAGGAAATGCGGAGGTCCGTGGGGCAGGTGGGGCTCCTTTGGAGTTGAAAGAAATAATAAATATTCGAGGCAGCCTGGAGGGATTCAGGCCCCTTAGGGAAAGTCCAGTGTCAGAAGAGGACCATGTCCAGCTGGGCTGAGGGAAATTGCTGAGCCTGTGAGCTCAGGGCAGCCTCGAAGATGCCCATGCACGATGTTGTGGGTCAAGGAAGCAGCGCCCAGGTCACAGCCTCTTGAGAAGACCAAGAGAATCGAGAAAATCCAGAGAGAAGAGAAAAGCTGGGGGTTCTAGGAACTGCAGAGGTAGAGGCCTGTTGTTATTTGGAGACAGGAATCTCACTGTGTAGCCCAGGCTGGCCTCGAACTCACAATCCCCCAGTCTCAGCCTCCTGGGGACTGGGGTTACAGACCTTCCCCACAGCAAGCAGGTGGGGGCTTCTTGAGCAGGATTCACAAGAGACTCCAGACATAGGCACAGAGCCAGAAACATACCATAGACATTAGCCACAGGGCGGCAGCCACCACCCTGTGGCAGTGCCCAGTAGCCAGGAGAGCAGAGGTTCCCTGCAGTGCCACCACGTGGACACTGGCTGGTGACTTCGGAGCCCCGCAGCATGACTTCCCTGGAGCTCCCCAAGCTTCACCCCAGGACTCCCCGTGCCCACAGGAGCTAAGTTGCTAAGGGGGTAAGATAGGCCAGAACATCTAAGGAGGAGAGAAACCACTGCGAGATGTAGCAGTTTACCCAGAGGAGCTATTTTAAGTCAAAAGAGGCTTGGCACTTTTAATTGGCAAGGTCAAGGTTTCACCCATCAGTGGAAAGACATGTAAAAATTAAAGGAAGTTATACAAACTTATTCACATCTGAGTCAACATATTTGAACCTTTTTTTTTTTTTTTTTTTTTTACCAGAGTACATGCAGAATATATTTGAAGGAGAATCGTGGGAGGTAAGCCTGGGAAACGGGTTGAAATAGAAATGAATTGAATTGAGGAAAGGGAAATTGTGGGAATTTACATCAGTTCTGCTGATCTTCCCTGAATAGAATGGCCAGGATTGCATCTGATGAACTAAGAGTCAGTGGAAGGTTTTTCAGTGCTTGCAAAGAATTCCTCACTCCAACAGGGAGTGGTGGCGCATGCCTATAATCCCAGCGGCTTGGGAGGCCGAGGTAGGAAGATTGCAAGTTCGAGACCAGTGGCAGTCTGGGTAATTTAGCAAGAACCTATCTCAAAAAGTAAGAAAATGGGCTGAGGGTGCAGCTCAGTGGTCCAGCACTTGCAGAGCATGCAAGCACGAGGCCCTGGGTTCAATTCCCTGTACCGAAAAAAAAAAAAAAAAAAAATCCTCACTCCTCTGAAAGGCAAGTCCTCTGCTGAAAGGGCACAAATGAGAAATCCTGTCCTTTTTGAGGAAATGATTAACAGTATTATCCACAAAGGAAAACTTCACACGAGAAGCCCATTTGGGCTCTGACAGGTCCATGAGCAGCCTGCGCGTGGGGACTTGGAGTTGACTGACATGAATCTCAGCTGTGTACATCTGTTGCAAACATCTGCCTCACACATTCACAACACAGACAGAAGGGAAAAGACCGCCCTTTCCCTTACACCTTCCAGTTTGTTGTTTTAGCTCATCATCAGTTCAGTATAACAGAGTAATCCAAAAATTGACCTCCCAGATTAAAACGTGTTAGCTCGTCCTCTGTTTTAAATCAGCGTCGGCAGCTGTTTATGGCTTCAAACAGAACAAAACAATTAAAGCGATCCCTTAATGTTTTACACCTTGCAACTGAAGATTAGGAACAACCATCAAAGCTTGAAAAAAGAAAAAAAAAGCAGTACATCTCCTTCAAAGCAAAGCGCCGGTTGAACGAGGAGAACGTGTGTGTGTTTGTGCACGCACAGTGTTCGGGCAAGATCAGGGCACCAATTTCTCTGCTGATGGAGGGGTGTGAACCGGGAGGGGAATGATGGTCCAAAAGCTCACGGCGGCACTTGGAAGCACATAACCAGTCTTGCCGTCTTTATGGGCCTGTTAGTAAGTTTCGATGACAACCACATTGCAAATTGAGCAAACCCTCACGTCAGCATCCTCCCAAAGAAATATTTCTCACAGCTCCAGCACCAACTTTTCTGAGTCCTTTCGTTTCTTTGTCTCCCTAAAAGTTGCACACAGCAGTTGCAAAAACCTCACCGTTACCCTTCAGCACCATCTAAACATCGCGCTGTAGAACTTATGCGAATTCCAGGCACTTTTTAGGCCATCTGGGGACTAGGGGCCCAGTTGCAGGACCTTACTATTGTTCCAAATGTGAGACTCTACCTTCCTACATGCCTAGTTCACACCCACTGGATCACGGTCTGGGACTTTAGTCCATTCAGGCTGTTACAACCAAAATCTCAGGCTGGGTAATTTACAAACAACAGAAATTTATTGCTTACACTTCTGGAAGCTGAGAAGTCGAAGAATGAGGTGGCAGCAGATTCTGTGTCTGGTGAGGGCTCATTTCCCAGGGCTGGTGGCTTCTGTGTCCTCACATGGCACAGGGCAAAGGGACTAACAAGCTGGCTCAGGCCTCTTTTATAGTGCCTTTACTCCTAATCACCTCCCGAAGGCACCACCTCTAAATAGCATCACCTGGGGTTGGATTTCAGTTTATGAATTTTGGAGGGACACAAACATTCAGACCATCGAGATGGATTCTTGTGTCATGAGTCAGTGACTGTTGGAATGCTCAATAAGCAGAGCCCCTTATAGACACTGTAAGCTTATCTGAAATTCTCCGAAGCTGCTCATAAGAATGCCCCAAACCACCTTTTCTTTCTTCATTCATTCTTTCTTTATTTTAAAGCAGTATTTGGGGGTCGAACCTAGGGCCTTGTGCATGCTAGGCAAGTGCTCTACCACTGAGCTGCACACTCAGCCCCTTGCTATTTTTTGTTTTGAGACAGGCTGCCTCTGGCCTAAAACTCATGATCCTTCGGCCTCGGCCTCCAAATTCACTGGGATTACAGGTGTGTGCCACAGCTCTGGGCTCCAAGCCACCTTTCTTATAAATTTCAATAGTTAGGTTTTAAAAATAACAGTTCCAGCCGGGCTTAGTTGCGCACGCCTGTAATCCCAGCAGCTCAGGAGGCTGAGGCAGGAGGATTGCAAGTTCAAGACCAGAGGCAGTCTGCGTAATTTAGCGAGACCCTGTAACAAAAAGTAAAAAAATGGGCTGAGGGTGCAGCTCAGTGGTCCAGCACTTGCAGAGCACGCAGGCACGAGGCCCTGGGTTCAACCCCGAGTACCGCAAAGAAATAAAATAAAAATAAACATAAAAAAAGTAACAGTTCCCAATCTGGCAATTCAAACCCTGGGCATCTACTCAAAAGAACTGAAAGCAGGGTCTCCAATAGATACTTGTATACCCATGTTCATTGCAGCATTATTCACAGTAGCCAAAAGATGGCAAAAACCCATGTGTTCATCAATTGATGAACAGATAAGTGAAAATGTGGTATATTCGTATAATGGAATATTATTCAGCTTTAGAGTACAAGAAAATTCTGGCACATGATAAACCTTGTGTGGATAATTCTGTCACGGATAAACCTGGATGATATTGTGCTGAGTGAAATAAGCTAGATCCTTAAGGACAAATATTGTACACTTCTATTTACATGAGGTATTAGTAATAGGCAAATTTAGAGAGAGAGAAAGTAGAATACTATGCACCCAGGGCTGGGAGGAGGGGAAATGGGAGGCTGTTTAATGAATGGGTATGGAGGTTCAGGTGAGGCTGATGAAAATGTCCTGGAGCTGGATAGTGGTGACGGCTGCAGAACAATGGGAATACATTTCATACCACTGCATTTTACATGTAAAAATGATGGAAATGGCAAATTTCACATTATATATACATTAATCACAATAAAAAAAATTTAAAAAGCCATATCCCAAATGTACTTTTGTCTATAGTCTATACAATTTTGAATCTTATTTTAATTAATTAATTAATTGTGCACTGGGTGGGGGCTGAACCTAGGGCCTCAGGAATATTTGGCAAGTGCTCTACTGCCGAGCTGTACTCCTCACCCCTGTAAAAAAAAAATTTTTTTTTGAGACAGGGTCTTGCTAAAGTATGCAGGCTACCTCTGGCCTCAAACTCATGATCCTCCTGCTCCACCTCCCATGTTGCTGGGATTATAGGCATGCGCCTCTGGACCCTGCACAATTTTGAGTTTTAAAAGCCATCATACCAGTAGAAAGAGCAGGGGATCTTGAGCCACTTGTCAGGAAAAGGCATTGAGACCAGAAGGCTGCTGACTTGGCATAACCCAAAGAAATAATGAAAACACATGTAAACTGAATCAACTATGTCGTCAAAGAAAACCCTTGACCTAACCGAGTACATACACTATGACTTGTCCAGCATGGTACCCACTGGCCACATATATAACTGCTCAGCACTTGAAATGTGGTTAGTGTGACCTGAATTGTGTTGTAAGTTTAAAATACACACTGGTTTCCAAGATGGGGCAAAAAGAAAACATCAGCTATCTCATTAATAATTTTTATATTGATTCAATGTACAAACAGTATTTTAGATGCATTGGATTAAACATATTGAAATTAATGTCACCTATTTTCTTTTCAAGTTTTAAAATATGATTACTGGAAACATTAAGACTACCTAGTGGTGCATGTTGATTTTTGTTGGACAGCACTACCCTGGAGACGGACCGGGATATTTCACAGTGTCACAGCACAACAGTATGGTTCCTTTCTCACTTGTAGACTCCTTCTCTAAAACATAACACTGACATTGCTGGTTACTTTTTTTAAGACGTTGTCAGCCATGCCAGTCTTTTCCTAACATTGTTTCCTCCAACAATCCCTGGAGAAGGACATCATGTTTGGAAGAGTGGCAGGTCAATGGAAAAGAGGAAAACCCTCCACCAGATGGATTAACACAGTGTCTGCAACGATGGGCTTAAACATAAATAAGATGGTTTGCCTGGCACAGAATCGGCAAGTGTTTCAATCTGCTGTACATAGGGTCGCTATGAGTCGGACTCGACTCGACGGCACCTAACAACAACAACAACTTGTTCCTTTCTGTTTCCAACCCTCCAATCAGTGTACCTCTTCCTGATTAACTTTTAGAGAACCTTTATATAGAATGCTTTTCTGTGTTCAAAATTCACAGTCTGGGGAATGTGGGTTTTGGAGGAGATTGTGATTCCGTAGTTCAGGGTGGGGCCAAGGCTTTGTGTCTGACAGGTACTCAGACTGGTCTTATGCAAAGTTCTGAGGATACTGCCCTGTGTGACGAAGGTCAGATTCCTCAAAGTAGGGCTGAGGACGGAGGTCTTTTGTAGAACACACATTCAGCATGCATGAGGCCCTGGGTTCCTCCCCCAGCACTGCTAAATAAATAAATAAATAAATAAATTTATCCAAGTCATTTTCAGGTGACCTTTTTAACTTTTATTATCTGGCTTTGGTCCAATCTGAGGGAAGATGGGAATAGGAAATAGGCTTTTGTCCTGAGCAGTTTGGATGCTTCGCTAATTGAGGAGTTCATTGGCTCTAAGGATGTCACCAGCTCCGCTATTCTATGACTCTGAACTTACCATTATGATTATTCACATTCTCAGATGAGTTTTTTCTACCTGAGTGCAGGGCTGTGAGCCTATTCAATGCCGCACTTTGTAGTTCTGAGATGGTAATATGAATCTACATTGACTAAGAGAGTTTTGATGTACCCTCTTTCACAAATTCTTTTTTTAATTATAGAATCACATATATTATTATTTACATATAATTTATTTAATAGTATATGTGTTTTATTGGCTGTTCTTTATTTATAAATGTTGGTAGGGCACAGAGTAATAAGTTTTTTGCTAAATCCATTTACGCAACTATTAAATCTCTTTTGCTTACACATTCCTCAACTTACATATTTTATAGAACCATATAAACTGAAGAAAAAAATAAGAATTTTAATTAATGTATAATAAAAATCATATGTAATCATGGGTTATATTCTCATTATTTTTTTCTCTTCCCCTATTTTTAGCATGTACTCATATAGTTGCATCCTATGTTTTGAGATTTTCCTCTCCCCCTTAAGCCCCCTACTTGATTGATTTTCTGTGGAGCAGCTCCAGGCATGTTTAAGAGATGGTAATATCAGGATTTCATCAAATAAATTCCCATTCTAATAGATAAAGATGAGGACATTGAAGACTGGAAATGTCAAATCTGGTCCACAGAACCATTTTGGTTCTTTGGTATGGTGGCTGCACCATGAATCATGTTCCCCAAATTCCTATGTCAAAGCCCTAACCGCCAGTGTAGTAGTATTTGGAAATAGGACCCTTAAAGAGGTAAGAAAGGTTAAAGGAGGCCATGCAAGAGGAGCCCTAATCTGAGAGGGCTGTGTCCTTAGAGGAAGAGATACCAGAGGTTAATCTTTCTTCTGTGCACATAGAGGAAAGGCCAGGCAAAGGCACAGTGAAGAGACAGCTGTCGGCACACCTAGGAAGAGAGACTTCACCAGAAACTACCCTCCTCACTTTCATCTGGGACCTCCAGCCTCCACAACCAGGAAAAAATAAACTTCTGTTGGTTAAGCCATGTAATCTATGCTATTGTGTTATGGCATCTCGAACCTATGAATAGGGCTGGGATTTAGCTCAGGTGGTAGAGTGCCACTCTGCAATCTCTGAGGTCCCAAGATCGATTTCCAGCACTGCAAACATGGGAGAAGGACATAGCAATCCACTCCTGAGGCAATCCTGAAATGATCAGCCATTGAAAACTCTATGAGGGTCACTATGAGTCAGACACGACTCGACAGCACCTAACTACAACAACAACAACACCTGCTAATACAATGGCCATATTAATTATTTGGAAGACTGACTATAAAAAATAAGAATCTCAGCAGGGCACAGTGGCTCACACCTGTAATCCCAGCAATCTGGGAGGCGAGTCACAGGCTACAGGCCAGAGGCAGCCTGTGTAATTCACCTAAACTCGGTCTCAAGATTAAAAAAAATAATAAATGGGCTGGGGATGCAGCTCAGTCATAGAACACTAGCAAAGTACATGTAAGATCCTGGGTTCAACCCCCAAAGTATTGCAACAACAACAACAAAAATCTCATGAATAGTTGCATGATCTGGCAACAATTGGCTGGCTTTGAGTAGTAAATTGTCTGTCTCCATAGTCCTCAGTATTCCCTTTTGTCTTGCCTACATGGAGGGTAAAGGTCAATTGGCAACTATGCCAGTACTATTTTTTTAAAAGAGGTATTTAGCTATTTCCTCTTGAAGACTTACTTAAGTTTGTAATTGCTAATGCACCTTACCTACTGGTGAAATCCATCTTTTTCCAATAATGAAAAAGAATTTGCACTTTATTATCAATACTCTTTTGTCTGAATTCCCTTCTCACACACACACACACACACACACACACACACAGAAACGCGCGCGCGCGCGCACACACACACATTATCTTTTATGAGTAAGCCAACCAGCTATGTTGTTGTTATCTGCTATTCATGGGTGGATTGAATTTTCAATGGTGGACTGCTTTTTGGGAGTGGGTTGCCAGGTCCTTCTCCCAAGCCTACAGCACCTGGTGTTCCCAGGTGGTCTCCCATCCAAGTGCTAATCAGGCCCAACCCTGCTTAGCTTCCAAGATCTGATGGGATCAAATGCCATAGTGGTATGGCTGTAGGCCAACCAGCTATAGATTCCTCAAATCTATATCAACCACACTGATACACTCTCACATATCTTTTCCATCATAAAAACAAATAAACTCAATCATAATGACAAATCTTAACTCTAAACATCATAGGTCAATTATGCAATTCATATAATTCATTTATATGATTTCTATGCTCTTAGGGTAGAATTTGTAAAAGTATGCCTTTTATCAAGTGATAAATCAATGTAGCATAAAATAGCAAAAGAAAATCTCCTGTTTTCTATGTGGGGCATGTGCCTCCCAGTCCTGCCTGGATGTTTGGACAGGCAGTGCCGCCATGCACACAGATACTAAATACAATTCACTCAAGACCCTCAGGCAAGGGGCATGGACTCCTGCAGCCTTTGGGATGCCAGGTGGAGATGGGAGAAAGGAAAAAATGCCTCGGGTGCCTTTCCTTGTGGGGACTAACACAGCTCTTTATTTCTCTGCCCTTATCAGGGCAGAGAGAAACCCAAAGTATACAGCTTTAGGTGGTAGCAGCTATTATACTGCCTCAAGGGCAGATGCTTCTGTGTTGGTTGTCTCGGTGGTCACAAGGAGACAGTTCTTGCTTCATTGGTGGTCAGACGGAGAGAGAGTTCTTGTCTAGTCAGTGGCCCACAACAGAGAGAGAGCTGTTTCCTTACCAAAAGTCTGAGCATGAGAGAGTTCTTTCCTTGCTGATGGTCGGGCGAGAGATATCTTGCTTCCTCGGTGGTTCGGGTGAGAAAGAGAGGAGAGAGAGAGAGAGAGAGAGAGAGAGAGAGAGATCTTTCTTTGCTGGTGGTCATGGCCGTGAGAGTTCTTTCCTTACCGAAGGGCCAGGTGGGGGGGGGGAGAGGTCTTTCCTTGCTGATGGTCCAGGTGAGAGAGAGGTGGGAGGGAGAGAGTGCGAGCAAGTGCTGTTTCCTCATCGGTGGTCTGGAAGAGAGAGAGAAAGAGCTGCTGCAGTGCAGCTCCTTATATAGCTCATCCACAAAATGGCCTGAGCCAATCAGCTTTGAGTCCAATTGTCCAATCAGGTTTGGGGGATTTGTAAAGGGTTTTGTACAAACATCCAATCAAGTTACTTTCATTTTCCCTAAATTTCTAATTTACAAACCAGATCTTTAAAAGCTGTTTTCCCAGTTTGGGAGTTTTTGCAATTTCCTCCCAATTTCTCCCTACACTGTTTGTCTTGACAGATGCTTATAAGGAAGTAATTTTTACCTGAAAATTTGAAAATAATAGGATTAGGAGTATAAGGATCTCATCTGTTCTATGATTTCAAGTCAGACATGAAAATTGAGCATCAGGAATATATTGAAATATCAACTTCACATCTTGTATTTATAGAAATTAAAGGATACAATATTTTAAGAGTTGGAAAATATAACCATTTGTCAGAGAAAATGGGGGTAGAAGCTGGATACACAGATATTAAAGTGGAGAAAACAAATGTTGGCATGAGATAAAGTTAATGTAATAAATCTAGCATAAAGGAAAAGCACAAAGGAGAAAAAACAATGTTTTAAAGGAGTATAGAAGCTTGTGAGTATTATAGTTACTTACAGATTGGCATGTTTTGGTTGAGATTGTTCTTTAACAAAAATATGCTAATATATTTTATATGTTAATAATCATAATATTGTTCAATATAATCATCATATTGTACAATGGAGTAAACCAAAATGGATCAAAATCACTCTTTCCTTTTCAAAACAATATTGTAAGAAGCAATCAATGATCAATGATCCTTGGAGTTACTTTACTCATGTGATTTCTCTGCTGCCAGAGTAGAACTCAGCAGCTTAACTGAAAAACCAAATTAAGGAAATAGTCAGAATTTATGATATGGAACACAAGGATGTCTTGATTATATTGCACCATTATCAGCTGGAATTTAAGCCTACTACAAATGTATATTTTGTAGATTAAGAATATTTTTATGGTATTTTAGATGTCAAAGTCACTTTTCTCCTATTTTCAAAATCTCATTTATGTATGTGTTATGTATTCCATTTGTAAAGAGAGGATGTTTCTATTAAAGTTAGTACTAGGAAATAGGAAGAATGTCTATGTTAAATGTTTCCAAATGATAAAAAATTAAAGTTTGGGTTTTTAAAAATTATTTACATTTATTAAATTAAGTTAAATTATTTAAAATTATTATTATTATTATCATCTTGTTGTTTTGAGACAGAGTCTTGTGGTATATCCCAGGCTCACCTCAAACTCCCTATGTAGCCGAGGCTGGCCTCAAACTCTCCATCCTGTCTCTACTTCCCATGGGCTGGGATTACAAGTGTGAACCACTGTGTCCAGCAAGATTATTTTGGTTTGGTTTTTTGGTTTCTAGTTTTTGTTTTTTTCAGTGCTAGGAATTGAATCCAGGACCTTGCAAATGCTAGTCAAGTGCTGTACCACTAAAGTATATCCATGGCTTATTATAATTCATATTCATTGTAAAATAGGCTTTAAAAACACTGGTGAGCAAAACAGAAAATAAAAATCATAGCTATTCCATTGTTCAGGAAAACTCACTTATTTATAGTTTGCTATACATCATTTAGGGCCTTTTCTTATTATGACTACCTAGCTAAATATATATGTAATTTTTCAAATGTACTCATAGTGTATATACTGCATCATAACCTGCTTTGCAATTTACCATTATAGTCTGAAAAGCTTTCTATGTCATTATTATTCCAGAACACGTTTTCATTGTGTAACTGAATCGTAATTGAATTAGCAAAATTTTCCATAACATTTCTACCATTACAAACAATGGCTGAGTGTTAGTCAACTTTCCATCACAACAACAAATAGCTGAGAAAATCAAATTATAAGGAGAAAATGGTTATTCTGGCTCACAGTTTCGGAGATTCCAGTCCATATCAATTGACCCCATTGCTTTGGGCCTGTGGTGAGGCAGCATATCATGGTGTGACCATGTGGTGGTACAAAACCACTCACCTCACGGCCAGGAGGCAAAAGAGAGAAAGAAGGACATCATACTCCCATCATGCCCTTTGAAAGCACATTTCCAATCCCCCAGAGACCACCTCTAGGCCCCATCTCTTAAAGGTTCCACTACCTCCCAATAGTGCCAAGCCAGGCACCAAGCTTCAATGCATGGCCTTTTGGGGGCACACTCAAGATGCCAACTACAGCAGTAGAGAACATCACAATAGATAAATCCTTGGATATAATCTAAGGAAGACACAAAATTAGAAAACTTTTGGTACACATTGCCAAATTGCCATTGCAGAACGACTGTGCCACTTTGATAAACCCAACTAAGATATGAGGGTATCTATTTTATTAATTCTTCTATATTTTAAATGAGATCGGAAGTACTTAATAGTGTGCCTACAATATAGTTGTTGTTGTTAGGTGCCTTCGAGTCGGTATCTGACTCATAGCAACCCTCATAGGGTTTTCAATGGCTGACTGTTTTGGGATTGCCTTGGGAGTGGATTGCCAAGTCCTTCTCCCATTGCAATATAGTAGCATCACATAAAATTTGGTTCCTTTTCTCTTCCATTCTTGTTGAGAGCGAGAGTTTCACTATCTACAGTTATGTGCATGTGGACCACAGTAGGGGTTTATTATTGTTATTGCTGGCAATTAACACATAAGGTTGTTGTTACTATTGGGTGCCATCAAGTTCATAACACTGTACCATGCCTGGCACTATGTCAGTGCTTTCTGCTATTCATGGCAGGTTGTTTCAGGATCGTATCAGGAGTGGGATGCCAAGTCCTTCTCCCATTTTGCAGTCCTGGGGATCGAACCCAGGGGAACCCAGGGCCTCAGAGAGTATAGAGCAGCACACTACCAACTGAGCTATACCCAAGCCCAATGCATAAGGTAGTGAGGCTTTAAAATAAGTGGGTTTTCTTAATGTTTTCATTGACTCATAGGAATGGACATAGCCTATTCCAATCCCAAATCTTCATGGAATGAAATCAAACATCTTAAATTATCTGGACTGGGAAATTTTATCTTGCTAACCTAATCCCATTAAGTAAAGGGAAAAGAAAGTATTTACTCACTGCATTTGGCTGTCTTTTTATCAACAACTGAGATTTTTATTTTCCCAAGTGGAAATAAATTTTCTAAATACTTTGAGTCAAAATATCTCAATTCTATGTGAGTGCCTTCAGAGATTATAATGGTCATACAAAAGTCCATCTAAATAACAGGATCCATCATGCCAACCTTTAAGAAAACTAAACTTCCATTCACTTTTGGAAGCTAGAAAAGTTTTAAAAAGAAACAAGCTATTTTTAGTGCAAAGCATCCTGATAGTAGCAAGAGAATACTCACTAGGAACAGCAGAAGGGTCATGGCCAAGATTTCTGAAAGGAAACCTTGTAAACTAAAGAGATTGGAAGATCAAAGAAGTCTATTTAAAATTCCTTCCACCTTAAACCCCTTCAAACTGAAACAGCCATATATTAGCAAGATGTTGTTGTTGTTGTTAGGTGCCATTGAGTCGGTGTCTGACTCATAGCGACCTTCATAGGGTTTTCAATGGCTGACTGTTTCGGGATTGCCTTGGGAGTGGATTGCCAGGCCCTTCTCCCATTTTTGTGGTGCTAGGAATTGAACTCAGGGCCTCAGAGACTGCAGCGCAGTGCTCTACCAACTGAGCTAAATCCCAGCGCATTAGCAAGATAGCATACTGTATTTTCTGGATGTCCAGTAGAAGAATAAAGCCTAAGAAACATGCCCGGTACCGTGTTGCAGGCCTGTAATCCTAGCAGCTCAGAAGGCTGAGGCAGGAGAATCATGGAGTTTGAGGCCAGAGGCAGCCGGTGCAACTTAGCAAGACCCTGCCTCAAAATGAAATAATTAAAAAGGAGCAGGGGGTGCAGCTCAGCTGTAGAGCACTTGCCTAGCATGTGCCAGGCCCTGGGTTCAACCTTCTAGTAATGCAATAAAAGTAAAGGAGAAAGGGGGAAGAGAGGGAGAAAGAGGAAAAAAGAAAGAGAGAAAAGAGAAAGAAGAAAAAAGTAAAAGAAAGAAAGAAAGAAGAAACAAAGAGGAAGGAAGGAAGGAAAAGAGAAAGAAAGTGAGAAAGAGAAGAAAGAAAGAAAAAGAAAGAAGGAAGGAAGGAGAAAGGAAGGAAGGAAGGAGGTTGTCACTGAAAACAAACAATTAAGGCCCTTACCCTTAAATAATACAAAATGAATAGCACAAAAACCCTCATGCAAAATTAATGAAAAAATAGTAATTGTTTTCACAGCTTGTAGTTGCAAAACAACTGTGTGATCATCCATATCAATGTTCTTCAAAAACCTTTGAGTTCAGTGGCTTTGATATTTTTCTAGTAAGATCAGAGTTTTCCATTATGCCATTTCACAAAAACAACCAAAAAATGACCTTTAAATTCAGCTTCTCGTTTGTCCACTCTAAAAGTCCTACATTTCTGGTGTTTAAGAATTTTAAGAAAAATTCTTAGAAATATACAAGATAATCTTCATGTAACTTTCCTCTGTTTCTAAGTACTATTTCTTTGAAGATGGTAGTGTTGCTTTTAACCATAAAAACAAAAACGCCATTTCCTTCTATCTAGCACACAGTTAAAAAAAAATCCTCCCTCTTCAATATTCATATGGTTCATTTTGGTGTTGTGTATTTATTGTTTTGCTTCTTGTTTCCCTTCACTTCCAGAACCCACTAATTCAACAATATTTTTTAAATCTTTAGACTGTTGTTGCGTGGCATCAAGTTGGTGTCCAACTCATAGCAACCCTACATACAACAGGTGAAACCATTGTTGTGCTTCTGTGCTATCCATAGGTTTTCAATGGCTGATTGTTTCTTGGGAGTGGGTTGCCAGGTCCTTCTCCCAAGCCTGCAGCACCTGGTGTTCTCAGGCGGTCTCCCACCCAAGTATTAACCAGGTCCAACCCAGCTTAGCTTCTGAGATCTGACTGGATCTGACACCACAGTGATACAGCTGAAGATGAAGATAATGTTAGAAGCTTCCTTTTGTAACAATGTAATAAAATGTGTTTATTCATTTCTTGTAGCTATCATAATCCATGGTTTCTAGATGTATTTTTAATGCTATGAAACTAAGCTAACTGGTGATTTTAACATTAGTAATATATACTGTTGGGAGTGAACATATCTATTCTTTACATTTAATTCTTAGTTGGCATTAAATCTATTTCTTTGTTCATACTACCCTCTTTTATATGCTCAAGCAGTGAAGACGAATGCATGTTTTATGGAAACTTAAAATTCTCAAAGTGCTTCATCTTTTTATTGGAGCATCTATCTCTGGTCTAATTTTCATCCTGTACCGGCTTTTCATTTTGTACAAATTATTTACATTTAATTCAATTAAGTTTATAGTCTTCTCCAAAGTATGACAAATATATACAGTACCTAATATTTTTCAATAAAACTGCCTTGCTTGCTCTTTAAAGCATTAAGTGAGATTGTCAGCTTACTGAGCGGATCCATACAAAGCTATTTTTCTGGCAGGTATTAGATGCTCAGGACAGTTAGTTCCCAAACATTTCAGCACACCGAAGTTACATATATGATTCTTTTAAGTGGATTCTAATGTTTCTTAACCTGATAAAATGCTGTTAATCCTTTGCAGCCACTTTGTAAAAAGTACTTCATGTGCTGAAAACAAGTTCAGAAATTTAAAGCAATTTTATGTGAAATAATATTATCCTTACATCAGCACAAATTAATTTCTTTCCATTAAAGTGTTGGGGAAGCTCTGTGAGGGAAATGAAACATATAATTGTTTAGGCTCTGTAAGTCTAAGAGCAAAAAAAAAAAAAAACTCATTGCTTATGTTCTTGGATTTTGCATTATCTGGTACGGTGACAGTTACACGTTATCCTCTCTGATGTTTAATAGTATTTGAGAGAAATTTGGGATGACCTCAGGATGATCTCTTGAAGCCCAGCTGCTTGACTCTAAATTCTATGTAATAACCATGTGTGAAATCAGCACAGCTCAGAACTCTCCCGTGGGTTGCAAGTGATCAAACAGAAAAAGCCACAATGACAGATAGGTTTAACAGGAAGAGAATTCTAAAGGCGCTCATGAAACGACATACTGGGAAAGCCATATTCTTTATTAAAATCACCACAAATACAACAGCATCATTGAAATGTACATATCTATACTGTACACATACATCTTCAAATTCTTGGAAAATTACCACAAATTTATTGGCTTTACATTTCATTACACAGCATATCCCTAAATATGAAATAGAACAAAAATATCCCTATAGTTTTCAAATGAAAAATATCATTTGCACTGTTAAGCCAAGTATTTTCATTTAGATTGTGTAAATGATTTACTAATAGGTATTTCCCAATTTAGGCTTCCTGGCCATGGGAGTGACAAGTGAAGTCCAGTCGCTTGTCTTGTCTGTTCAATTTCAAGTGTATCTTGCCTTTTCTGTAGCAAGAGCCAGTCTGCGGATGTTGGATATACAACCGGCTGCAGCTTCCTGGAGATCCTGATCAGGGGACCCGACCATGTCCAGCAGAAGCTGGAGAAAGATGGGGAAAACAGAAGGTAACCATTAATCTAAAGACATAAAGCTAGGCCAATAAAATCATTTAAAAGCCACTAAAAAATATAGGAAGTTTCATTTAGGCAAATGCAAATATAAATGGTGCTTAGTAAGATGCAGGAATTTTTCATGCCATTCGTACCATTTTATCGTTGGAGCTAAGACAGACCCTTTCCTCCCTACTTGATTAGGGCATTCACTGCTATGGGTTCTGCTTCTGAAATTTCCATTGCACCCTTTCTGGCTTTTCTGTCTCCCAGGACAAATCAACAGCTGCTGTAGTTGTTAGGTGCTGTCAAGTAGGTGTCTGACTCATAGCGACTCATAGCGACCCTACAACAGGTGAAACACTATTGTCAGTGCTTCTCTGCTATTCATAGGGTTCAATGGCTGACTGATTTTTGGGAGTGTGTTGCCACGTTCTTCTCCCAAGCCTACTCACTTGATGTTCCCAGGTGGTCTCTCATCCAAGTACTAACCAGGCCTGACCTTGCTTAGCTTCCGAGATCTGACAAGATGAAACACCACAGTGGTACAGCTGCAGGCTATCCTAGTTATATCAGTGTCTTAATAAAGACTTTCACTGACTCCCAATGTCAAGTGATTAGAGCCTGGTCTATTAACCTGTCCTTGAAGGATTTGTAGACTCTGGCCTCAGTTTACCTTTCTAGCCACTCATCTTTCTCCTGCACCATCACATACTGCAAGGTCACACTTCTGAACTTTTTCTTCCCCCTGGCCTTTCTTGATACAAATTCTCTCCTTAAAATGCCTTCCTATCCCCTTCTTTGCCTGCAGCGGTAGCCCTGTGGCATCTGATCCCGTCAGATCTCGGAAGCTAAGCAGGGCCGGGCCTGGTTAGTACCTGGATGGGAGACCACCTGGGAACACCAGAAGCTGTATGCTTGGAAGAAGGACCTGGCAACCCCCTCCCAAAAATCAATCTGCCATTGAAAACCCTATGAACAGCAGAGAAGCACTGACAATAGTGTTTCCCCTGTTGTACCGAGGGTCGCTATGAGTCGGATACCGACTTGACGGCACCTAACAACAACTACAACATCCCCTTCTTTGACTTTGTAAGTTTTATGCATCTTTCAAGATGGATCCAGCTAACTTTTCCACAAAGTGACCATAGGTCCACCCTTTCTTTCCTTCCTTCCCTCCTTCTTTCCTTCCTTTCTTTTCTTTCTTTCTTTTCCTTCCTTCCTTCCTTCCTTCCTTTCATTCTTTCTTTTCTTTCTTTCTTTTTGTTGCTAAGCAAGTATTTTGCCTCAGAGTCACATGCTAAACCCTTTTTAAATTTTTATTTTGGGACAGTCTGGCTACATTGCACAGGCTGCCTCTGGCCTCAACTCTGCAGTGCTCTTGCCTTAGCCTCCCAAGTGCAGTCAGGATATCTGACTGTCACCATTGAGTTTCTTCAAACAAAATGACGTGTCTTTCTCATCAGAACTCTCACAGAAGTCTACTCAAATGTCTATTTCTACTCTTATGTTCTTCCTTTTAAATAGATATTGGGGTTAATGATTTCTGTCCTTTAGATTGTAAATGGTTAAGGAAACTTGTAATACCATATAAGACCTAGTGCATATGTAGATACCAAGGAAATATCAAATAAATGAATTAGAACTGTTAAAATCAAGCAACTATGATTCTCACTAATAGTTCTGATAAAAGATTTTAAAAGCTAATTTGGATCATATGCTTTCTGTACAGTAAATAGCATTTGAGTACAAAAATAGACAATGCCAGAAAATGGGGATGACTTGATAAGCAAGGAAATATTGCCAAATGCCTTAACTATGCCATACATAGGATTTGGGATTTTATTCTCTGGGCAATAAAAAGAACTTTAAGAACTTCACTCAGGGGAGTAACACCATTGTATCTGTATTTTAGGAAGATAACCTTTATACAACTTATAGAATATGAACTGTAAAGAGAAGAGACTGAAAGGTAGACAATTACTTTCTGCTACAGGTGATAAAGATTGACTAAAGGATAAGGACAGTGGGGAAGGAATCAATTCCAGAGTTTGTTGTTGTTGTTGTTGTTGTTGTTGTTGTTGTTGTTGTTAGGTGCCATCCAGTCAAGTTCGACTCCTAGTGGCCCTACATACAACAGAACAAAACACTCCCCGACACTATGCCAAGCCTGGCACTATTGTCAGTGTGTCTTTGCTAGTCATGTGGTTTGATGCTGGACTGTTCCTGGAGTGGGTTGCCAGGTCCTTCCCTGTTGCCTACATCATCTGGTATTCCCAGGTGGTCTCCCATTCCAGGATTAACCCAGCAGACACTGGTTAGCTTCTGAGATCAAACAGGAGGATTATTTAGGGACTACATATTCAACACATGGCTCAAGAACTATCAGTTATACAAATGGAAGAAAGTAAAAATGGTCATCTCACATTATACATAAGCATCCAGCCCAACTGGATTAATGACTTAAATACAATGGGAAAAATAGAAAACATTTAGAAAGCTGTGCATGAGAACATCTAATCAAATTGGGAGAGGAAAGAATGCCTGGCCTCTCAGTTCCCTGGCCTCCTCATTGTCACTGGTCTTCACTACACGTTAGCCCTCCACCTCCAAGGTCACACCCTTATTTCTCCTCCCTTGCAGCAATCCAGCTCCAAACTCTCTGATCACAACATCTCCTCTTAGGATTCGACCATTCAATGATGTTCTTATCATGACCATGTCCCCTGGTCCATATGCTTTTCCTTTAATAGTCTTCTGTCTTTGTTTCTTCCATAAGCAGCTTAGACTCCATCTTTGCCATCATCATCTTACCAGCTCCTTGTTGTTGTTGTTGTCGTCGTCATTGTTGTTAGGTGCTATGGACTCCGATCCAACTCATGACAACCATATTTACAACAGAACAAAACACTCCCTGACACTGTGCCATTCACATGCTCTTCTCACGTTTGAGCCCATTATTGCAGCCACTGTGTTTCTTCTCAGTCTGAGTCATGCCACATCAGCCAGGAGGCTTACTCCATTCCTATTATGAAGGTCAACTCTACTTTGAGGAGGCAACTCTTCCCCAGTCTTTTCTGGAATGCCTTCCAGCCTTGGGGGGCTCATTTCCCAGCACTATATTGGACAGTGCTTCTCTGCTATTCATAAGGTTTTCAATGGCTAATTGTTTTGGGGGTGGGCTGCCAGATCCTTCTCCCTAGTCTGTCTTAGTCTAGAAGTTGAGCTGAAACCTGTCCACCATGGGTGGCCATGCTGGTATCTGAAATAACAGTGGCATAGCTTTCAGCATCACAGCAACAAACAAGCCCCCACAACATGATAAGCTGACAGACGTGTGTGGGACCAGTTCCTTGAACCTCATTAAACCTCCTGATGCTATCCCTCCAGGAAAACCATAATGGGACACAAATCCAAGCCTTGTCTTCCCCACTTCTGCACAAATAACTGAGCCCTGCTGGAAGCAATGTGTAAACAACAAGACAATTGAATCCACTATAAATTCAACTGGCCTGGGATTTAGCTCAGTTGGTAGAGCACCACTCTGCAGTCACTGAGGTCCCAAGTTCGATTCCCAGCACCGCAAAAATGGGAGGAAGACTTGGCAATCCACTCCTGAGGCAATCCCAAAACATTCAGCCACTGAAAACTCTATAAGGGTCGCTATGAGTCAAACATGACTCCACAGCAACTAACAACAACAACAATACATAAATTCAACTACAGCCTGATTCTCATCACTGCCCAGCAATATAAATATGTCTCTCTCTGCCCAGGTCACTTTCTTGCTGTCTTCAGTGTCTATATCAGATGCTCCTTCTTCTCCAACTTCCCATCCTTCCCTTTACCCTCACTCTCAGTTGACTGCTAGGGCTCCTTCTTAAAGGCCAGTAGACAGGAGCCTCACTAACTAAAAGGACAACTCTATAGGCAATTTCATATATCTTTTTCTCCTGCCTTTAAGCTATAAGGGTCTCTCTCTCCTTCTACCCAGGGGCCCCTATTTTACTTGTGTTCTCCATCCAGTATCCTTCTCTGGAGGATATTTACTATCAAGCACTCCCTCTCTCTTAATTTTAGCCTCTTCCTTTCTAATGATTCTTTTCCATCCTTTTATGGGGTGGGGGTGGAACCCAGGGCCTCTGCTGAGCTACACCTAAGCAGCCTCTTTTTTTATTTTTTATTTGAGTCAGGGTCTCACTAAGTTGCATAGACTGCCTCTGATCTGGAATTCACAATCCTCCTGCCTCAGCCTCCCAAGTTTCAGGGGTTATAGGCGTATACCACACTGCTCCCAGCCCTACAGTCACATTTCTTTAAGCAGTTGTTGCCTGGACTCACCATCTCCAATCTTAAATTCCATTCAGCTCACACCAGGCTGATTTCTGCCTTTGGCTCGCCACTTACTAGAAGTCACTGGTACCTTCCTTGTTGCTAAGAGCAATGTGTACTTTTAAGTTTTTATTTTATTTTCTTATTTGACCCCCTAACAGCATTTGAAATAATTGACCACTTTCTCCTTTTTGAAACACTCTCTGCCATTGGCTTTTCTCTTTCTTTCTTTCTTCCTTTCTTTCTTTCTACTTTCTTTCTTTTTTTTCTTCTTTTCCTTTTTCTTTTTTTTCTTTTTTGTTTGTTTGGTTGGTTTTAGGGGCAGCAATGAAACCCAGAGCCCCACGCCTGCTAGGTGTGTGCTTTACCATTGAGTTACAGCCTCAGCCCTATTACTGGCTGCTTATACCACAGTCTCCAGGTTTTATTCCCATCCATTTCTCTGCATCTTCTCAATCTTCCTCAATGATCTTTCTCCTCCTCTCAGCCATAAATTGTTATAGTTACTCAGAATAAATTCCTCTTCTGCTTTTGCCACATCTCTCTCCCTGGATGAGTTCTTCCATACCTGAGTCCAAATGTCTTTCCTATGCAAGCCTTCTTGTCAATTTCTCTCTCCACATCCGAACCTTCTCAGGAGTGGCAAACTTCATCTCTCATTCCTCTTAGACATCTTCACTCTGAAGTGACATAGACCTCTCCAACCTCATATGCTCCAAATGAAAATGTTTATTTTTTTTCTGTCCAAACACACCTTTCCACAATTCCCTTGAACCGCTATCAGTAATAGACATCATCACTTAGTGGCTCAAGCCAGCAAGCTACCTGCCTCCCACTCACTTCCATTCTCATTTCCCCTGCTCCTTCCCACTAATTACCATGCCCTGTGAAACACCTGCCTACGAATCTTTCAAAGTCATTCATGTCTATTGTCATTGTCATGGTTGCTATAAAGCCTACAATGGCTTCCCATTGTCCTTGTACCATGTCTTGGACATCTAATTACCTCTAATTAATCATTCAGCCACAGTCAAGAAATCAAAAGGCTCATTGCTTTGGGAAAGGCTGTTATAAAAGACCTCTTTGAAGTGCTGAAAAGATGTCACATTGAAGATGAAGGTGCGCCTGACTCATGTCATGGTATTTTCAGTCTCATCATATGCTTGTGAAAGCTAGATGATGAGTAATGGAGAAAGAGGAATTGATGCTTTTGAATTATGGTGCTGGAAATTATTATTGAATATACCACGGACTGCCAGAAAAACCAACAGATCTGTCCTAGAAGAAGTGCAACCTGAGTGCTCCTTGGAAGCAAGGATGGCTAGATTGTGTCTTCCGTAGTTTGGACATGTTGCCAAGAGGAACCAATTCCTGGAGAAGGACATCACGTTTGAAAGAGTGGCAGGTCAACAAATAAAAAAGGAAAACCCTGCACCAGATGGATTGACACAGTGACTACACCAATGGGCTTAAGCACAAAAAAGATTGTGTGCTTGGCATAGTGTTGGGAAATGTTTCATTCTGTTGTACATAGGGTTGCTATGAGTCCAACCCAACTCGATGGCACCTAACAACAACAACTGATCATTCATACACATCCAGAATAATTTCCTAAGTTATGAATATTCACCAATAAGAGACAAAATTTTAGAGAAGCATAAGGGAATGAAATTTGATCACTCTTCTGAAACTCAAAAGAAGTCAGCTGTCAGTATCTGTGGGTTCCACGTTCAAGGACTGAGCTACCAAAAATATCTGGAAAAAATGTATCTGTACTGAGTATGTACATATTTTTCTCCTGTCATTACTCCATAAACAATACAGTATAACTACTTATATAACATTTATATTGTGCTAGGTATTATAAGCAATCTAGATATGATTTAAAGGGTGTGGGGAGAGATGCATAGATGACATGTAAATACGACCCCACTTTATATAAGGGACTTGGGTGCCTATGGATTTTAGTATTGCTCTGAATACTGAAGAATCGCTCTCCTGAGAGACACGGAAGTTTGGGGGAGCTTATGCCTAATGAGTTTTGCATTACTGGTTTTCTCCAGCATCATTTTGCATTATCGTTTTACATTATGGTTTTTCTCCAGCATCATTTAATAGCTTTGGTTTAGGGCAGAGGAAATAGATTTTAGGATTGCAATTCATTTGAACAGCCATATGGTCTGTGCTGGGCTGGAGGGGAAGAAAAAACAGAATGCTACTGCTAAACTGGGAAAATTAAGAAGGAAAACCTCAACGAAGCAGGAAGACATTTTTAATGGAATAGAAGCATCAAGAAGAACATGAAAAACAATTCTAGTCTGAGGATGGACAATTTGCAGTTTAAGTTATCAGAGATTAAATTGTCTTCAGTATTGACGAGGTCTAGGGTGCAGGCATGGGAACGTAGGTCAGAACAAGATTGTTATGCAATTATACACACAGGCGTGCTATACACACACTCATGCACACCTTTAAATGTCCTCATTCTCTGTCTCTCTGCAGGAAGAGGAAATAAGGGGAAAATAATGGGAAGAGCAGAGTAGCCAGCTCTCCTTGGCTACACTATCATATGACTTATATGTCCCTGTATAGCAGCTTGCACTTAAATCCTCTTCCTAGCCCACAACTTTCAATCTGTGCATCACTGTTTAGTATATTCCATTGTTTTCAGCATTTTAATAAGTCTATTTGCTTATATCTCACTTTACTACATGAGTATGAGCAATCCTAGCTTTGATACTAAGGGCTCCTGATGTGAATACTTCTGTATTCCAAGTTGGGGCTATGTTTTCCTCATTTCTGCTTCCTAGTCTTTAAATTATTCCTTTTATCAAAAGAAAATATTTGGCTAGGCGCCGTGATGCATGCCTGTAATCTCAATGATGTGGGAGGCTGAGGTAGGTGGATCAGGAGTTCGAGGCCAGAGATAGCCTGAACATATTAGTGAGACACTGTCTCAAAATAAAAAATAAAAAAAGGGCTGGGGTGTGGCTCAGTGACAGAGCACTTGCCTAGCACACACGAGGCCTTCGGTTCAATCTCCAGTACTACAAAATAATTCAAAACTAAAAGAGTCCAGGCCTGGAGGTGTAGCTTGGTGGTGGAGCATATCTTAGATTGTCGAGGTCCTGCGTTCAATCCCTAGCACCAAACAACAACAACAACAAGAAAATCCAGATGCTCCACCTAATTTTTTTGGTAAATTATATAAACTCTTGGGGATTTTTAAACATTGCTAATCATTTCCCTTTATGTGACTTATTTTCTCCCTCCCTTTCCCAAGTAGATGATTCATGAGGGATCACAGGTCCTTTCACTGAGTCCACTGCTTTATAAAATACAGCAGTAAACCTCTCCCAATAGTCTAAATCATTTTGATTGATAGTATTTATTACTATGTAAGTTTTATTATCGCCAAGTTGTCACAATGAATCTCAGTTACCTCTAGACTATCCTGGGCCCTGGATTGAAGAGCTTGATGCTACACTAAAATTTGAATATCCCCCATGCAAATGGGATGTGGAAATAGTCTGATTTTCAATTGCCCAATATTTTTCCAGTTAATTGGAGTAAAACAGATTGTCAGCTAGAGCAGTGCTACCTAACATCTATCACACCAGACCATCCCACCTGGCTTCTACCCTGGTCTTGGTCTCCCCAATATTTTTTGTCTTTAAAAAAAAAAATCTGGAAGAGATGAAGTAGAGTCCTAGCTGCTAACCACAACTATCTTAGAAAGAAACTGTTGTTGTTGTTAGGTGCCATCGAGTCATGTCCGACTCATAGTGACCCACATAGGGTTTTCAATGGCTGATTGTTTCGGGATTGCCTCGGGAATGGGTTGCCACGTACTACTCCCGTTTCTGTGGTGCTGGGAATCGAACTCTGGACATCAGAGACTGCAGAGCAGTGCTCTACCAACTGAGCTAAATCCCAGCCCCTAGAAAGAAACTAGGTGCTTGCTTTCTGCCATTTGGCTTAGCTCAGTTGGTAGAGTGCTGCTGCACTGTGCTCTCAGAGGCCCTGGGTTCCATCTCCAGCACTGCAAAAACAGGGGAAGGATGTGGCAGGCCACACCTTAGCAATCCTGAAAACAATCGGCCATTGAAAACCTTATGAGGGTCGCTAACAACAACAACAGAAAAGTCTGTGTCAAACAGTAGGCATGAGTGTGGGTTTTGAAGCCCTCCTGACTCTTCCCTTGTCTGGGCAAGTTAGTGAATCTCTTCCCTTTACCTTTTCATATTTTGCTTTACTTGGTTCTACAATCAACACCTGTGGAAGCAGCAGTCAAGAAATCAAAAGATGCATTGCTTTGGGAAAAGCTGCAGCAAAAGATCTCTTTAGAATACTGAAAAGTAAAGATGTCACATTGAAGACAAAAATGCATCTGACGCATGCCATGGTATTTTCAGTCGCATCATATGGTTGTGAAAGCTGGACATTGAACATGGAAGAGAGGAGAAGAATTGACCCTTTTGAATTATGGTGCTGGAATATACCATGGATATGGTGCTTGAATATACCATGGACTGCCAAAAGAACCAACAGATCTGTCCTAGAAGTGCAACCTGAGTGCTCCTTGGAAGCAGATGGCCAGACTGTGCCTTACATATTTTGGACATGTAGTCAGGAGGGACCAATCCCTAGAGAAGGACATCATGTTTGGGAGAGTGGCAGGTCAATGAAAAAAAGGAAAACCCTCCACCAGATGGATTGACACAGTGTCTGTAACAATGGGCTTAAACATAAACAAGATTGTGTGCCTGGCACGGAAGTGGGAATATTTCAATCTGCTGTACATACGGTCACTATGAGTCGGACTCCACTAAATGGCACCTAACAACAAGAGGATTACCAAGGTTATTGTGAGGATGATCAAAATAATATATACCTTTAATACATGTTTGGATACCTGTATTCATATCTTCCTGTCTACACCCTTCCATCTTCTCTATTTCCTGAGCCTCATGCTAATCCAAGCACTCCTGCTCTGGGGTGAGAGAGAAGCGTGGGGAAGACCAGGTTGGGAGATTTGACACTAGAAAGGGCAGACCAGTCCTTATGGACGAGAAAAGAACAGAAGGCAAAGGAATGGAGAAAAACGCCAGAGGGGCAAGTATCCATTCTATTTTGAAGAGAGAGTTTGTGGGGCTTGAAAGTAGGGGAGTTATTTTAGAAACAACGCTGGAGTGAAAGAGAGAAACTGAGTAAAAAAAAAATGTATAGACCTTAAAGAAGCTTAAGAGTGCCTGATCAAGTGCTTCCTTTTTGAAGAGAGTGAAAATAGGATTAAATTAGTTAATGTTGCTTTTTGGTTGCCAGACTTGTGCGTCTCTGACTGCATTTGCATGTCAGGGCTGGACCATGAGGTAGCTTGGCTTCCTACAGGTTACGCATTTCAATAGCGCAGCCCAGGCGCAGCTCATAAACGGTATTCCTGCTCGCGGTGATTATTTCCCAGTTCCATGTCTGGGTCTGGCCTGTCTCTTCTGGAGGCCCACTCCGGTGAGTTTGGGAGGAATTTTGGCTCTGAGGTCTGCCGAGCACCTGTCAGCACTTGCTCCAGGCCCCTGTTCTTGGGTTCCAGTAACCCAGGCTTCTCCAGGCATCCGCGGTTGGTGCCCTGCCATCTCCCTTGGAAAGGAACCCCTTGATCTGATGCCTGTCAAAACCAAACATGCATTTTGCACCTACTTCCTCAGACGCGGTTGTTGTTCTGTGGTCTCCCCATGGGCTTTCCAAGAATCGGCTGCCTTGGTTCCCAAACCCCTGATGCTAGTTACATAATTTCACATTGCATAAACCCATGAACTGCAAACGTGGGGAGCCTGCAGCGTGTTAGCTATTCCAGAAGTCCGCCAGGTGAAAGTGTAAGAGAAAGGATCGCTAACATCCTTTACGTTAGAAGGCAATGTCTAATCGATGTAGGTCCCCTTTTCATGACGGTATGTGAATTCTCCTTTTACCTGACAAGCTTCTAATCCCAAATGCACCAAGATGACTGCTCCTCTTCGGGGGATTTATTTTGCCTAAATTTCCTGAAGTGGTAGAATGCTCACCTGCCACATGGGGGAGACCCCGGTTCCATTCCCAGCCAATGCACAAGGGTTTCTTTTGGGGCTGGGGTTTAGCTCAGTTGATAGACTGCTACTCTGGGCACTCTGAGGCCCTGGGTTTGATCCCTGGCATCGCAGACGGAAGGAGGACTTGGCAGCTCACTCCCAAAACAATCCGAAAATAATCAGCCATCGAAAACCCTATGAATAGCAGAGAAGTACTGACATAGTGTCAGACATGGCACAGTGTTGGAGGGTGTTTCCTTCTGTTATACACAGAGTCGCTATGAGTCGGACCCAACTCCACAGCACCTAACAACAACAAAGTTTCTTGCAGTAGCCATGAGGCTTCCTTCTCTAACCCATGTGGTCGTTAGTGAAGCGTCAGCCTAAAAACTAAACAAATGGAACCCAGCTGCCCATTATTTTAAAAATCTAAAGTATGGGCAAGTGTAAATATTTAGAAAAAATAAGTAGATAAAAGGAAGAAATGTGTGGCCGAGCATGGTACGTGGGGCAGGCAGTGAGAATCACTTCCTAAAACCTACCTTGAGTGCCTCCCTGGCCTCATGCCCACAGGTGACCTAATGTTTACATAATGGGAAATGATTTTATTAGCTACCAAGCTCACCATGTGCCAGGTACTGTGATTTATTCCTTGCTGATGAATGTTGCCTGCTCTGCCCATTTCATTTAGCCAGGAACATTCGCAGCCGAGGGTGCAGAGCTGGACATTTAGAATTTTCTGTGTGCTCAGGGTACCAACAGCTTGATATTTGAGAAGCCCTCCGGGGACCCTCTTTTGGTTTTGCTGCTGAATCTGAATCCACTGCTTTCTCTGAATTTTATTTTACTGTCAAGGGACGTGACTCCTTGCTTTGTGCCACACCCAGGGGCTGGATGTCTAATGCTTTTCTACAAACTGAATAAGGATATGCTACTATCCCAAACCACTGTCTGAATAATGCACCCTGGACATGTGTCTCGGTTTGGAATCAGGCTCTGCAATATGTTTTTATTTCTCTAGGCGCTTCCCAAGCTAACTCCAGCACTCTAAGGAATGCTTTAAGACATCCGCATAACAGAAACTTTGTACAAAACTCTGAATTTAGTGAGTAGCTCACAGAGTATAGCACATGTTTTTAAATCAGTAACACTCAGAGTCAGGTGAAGGCAGTTTATAATCCTCTGTGATAATTATACTTAAAAGGAGTGGTTTTCTTAGGAAAGTGAGATGCAAGTTGAGTACAAGTGAAATGGAATTGGAGTGCAGTTTTTTTTTTTTTTGCTACAAATTTTTTGATCTATTGACTTTTTCCAACTCTAAAGATGTTTTTAATATTATAGGGAAAAACACCTCAGGTTTAACTTTTTGAAGTGTTTGTTCCTTTCAAAAACTTTCCTCCTTTTAATTCTCCCCCTCCCCCAAACACAACCAAGGATTTTAAATTTATTGGGAGTTTCATATATACACTGAAGGAAAACTAGCCCCCTTGCTTTAAAACTTAATTGCACAGAGCACTTTAAAACATCATTCAAACAAATAACTTTTTACAACGTTGGAAAGAAGGAGAATATAGGGAGGGCACGAGTGGTTTGTGGACTGGGCTAACAGGAATACTTCCTCCACTAAGAAGGCTTTGATCTTGTGGCTTGCGCCCTTGGTATGCAGCTGTGACCCATGACTCACATCTCCTGGAAGGTGAGACCTAGGTAGCATGGGAACCTGTGTCTGCACTCAATCTTTTCTTTTATTTCATGATTTTATATAACATTTCAGTTGTAAGAGAAACATGTAGCAATTTGAGTGATAACAGATTTTCTTGTGGTTTGACTCGACATTGTTTGGATGAGCACAGACGGGAAATATGCGTTTTAATTAGAGCCGGATGAGCTCTGAAATACCTGTGTGCACACCCAACTTCAAGGGTTTTCCAGAAAGAGCTCGAGTTCCCAGAGCTGATTTGAACTGAGAAGCCCTTTGCCATTTGCTAGTTTACGAGCATCGCAGTGTGGTTGTAGCACAAAAGCACAATGCAGTAACAAGAGATGCATTTGGATTGTGTTCCCCTGCAGAATGGCTTCCCAACTATTCGGCTTGGCTGGCACTCTGCTGCTGTTCCAACGGAGACTCCGCAGTGGTTTCTTTTACATCCAGACTCTGAGCCTTGGTAATTCACTTCATATGACATCGCACCAGACCCGGAGGCCTCAAAACACATTTCGATTTTGCTGGTTGGGGCAAAACTTTTGACTCTGTTTGGTTAGTGAGGAGAGTCTTGAGTGGCTTGTCTTTAGCGGTGTCTGTCTTCCTCCAGGTGACAGAAGAACATGCCATATGTTGAAATGTAATCTTCATGGTGAGGTATTAAGAGGGTGAAAATTTACCTTGACAATGGTTTTTGGAGGAGGGATATCTGGGAGATAAGTAAGGTTAAATGAGGCCATAAGAATGAGACCCTAATTCAACGGGACTGTATCTTCATAAGAACAGGAGCGGAGACCTGAGCTAGGACATTCTGAGTCACCATGTAATGTCCTATTTCCCTTGGGGCTCTACAAAGAATCCCTACCACCAAGAAGGACCATCCCAGATGCTGCCACCCAATCTTGAACTTTCCAGTTGTGAGAAATGTGGACTGAATTAAACCAATTTTTCTTTATAAATTACTATGTTTGTGGCCTTCAGTTACAGCAAAAGAAATGAACTAAGATACTACGGTCAGGTCAGTTTTGTGAGAGAATATTTAGAAGTAAATGTCTTGGAAGAAGGTTGTGTATACTTAACAATCAAACAGAATGGGATAAGCTAGACTTAACTGGGACTTCTCCAAAATTTTGGGAGAAGGACCTGGCAATCCACTCCCAAGGCAATCCCGAAACAGTCTGCCACCGAAAACCCTAACAACAACAACCACCTCCGAAATTTAAGTCTCCAGCCCTAAACTGAACATTAAACCATTTTGACTGCCCACCTGAAAATGGCCCCTCAAATTTCACATGGACAGAAGGGAGCTCCTGATCCTCCCATCTGAAACCTGATTTCCCACAGTACCTTCTTCCTGGTTAAGGGCAACTTATCTCTCTAGTTGCTTGGGCTGGAAACTTTGGAGTCGCTCTGACTCTTCTTTCTCTTAGAGTCCTTATCCAACCCATAAACAAAACCTACTGGATCGACTTTCAAAATATACCCAGAATCTAACCTCTTCTCATTACTCCCACAGCTGTGGTCTCAAGACAGGACACTCTCTTGCTTGAGCTTGCTAATTAGGCCAACTTTTAGTCTAGTTGCTTGGATTGTGTGAGATAGATGCTCACTATATAGCCCACGTTGACCTTGAACTCTCAATTGCGCCTCCACTCCTCCAGTGCTGGCATAGGCCAATTGTTTGATATGCAGAGACTTCAGCTAGAGCTGACTTTGAAGGTGTAGCCTGGTGAAAATTCACACTCAGATTCAGAATGTAGGAGAATCCTACCCGTCCCCCCCCCCCTTTTTTTTTGGTCCTGAGGTGCTGAACCTTCTGCATACTTTGCAAGTGCTCTACCACTGATGTGCAACCCCAACCCCTTTTTTATTTTTTATCTCGAGACAGGGTCTTGCTAAGTGACACAGGCTGCCTCTGGCCTTGAACTTGGGATCCTCCTGCCTCCACTTCCTGACTCACTGGGATTACAGGCATGGGACACCATGCCTGGCCTCTTTCTGCCTTTTTAAGGAAAGAGGGAAGGGAAGAAGAAAGACAGCTAAGTGATCTTCTGAGAGAATGAAAGCCTAGTTCAGAAGTGGGCTTTTTAAGAGTTGACATTTCTAATACCCAACCTGGAAGCTGTTGACATTGCTGCGATGTATATTCCCTTCATCACTCCAAAGTTTTTATTCTTTTGGCTTTGCACACAATAACCTTATAAGAATGATTTTGGTTTTGTTTGTTCGTTATTTTCATGGTGGGAAGAAGTTAGTGAGGAGGATAATCAAAAAAAGGTTGAGTTCTAAATCTAAGCCAGGTTCATATGAAATAGGAACACAACATGGCTGGGGATCTGCACAGTGGTAAGGCATTTGCTTAGCATGGAAAGGAAGAAAAGGAAGGAAGAAGAAGGAAAGAAGGAAGGAAGGAAGGAGGACAATAAAAAAGAAAGGATAGGAACGATGTGCTTATAAGGGCAAGGCAATCCATAAGCTGAATCAGGTTTTCAAAAGCTGGAGATGTCTTTGGCAGTATTTAGAACTCCCTCCAAGTTACACTTTACCCAAGGAGTAGAAAGCTTGGGGGTACTTGAAACGTTTCTTGCATGATAAGAAGCATAGCAGCCCTAGTTAACACTCTGAGCCACAGAAACTATAGTTTTCTGAAATGTAAATAAAATTGTGACTGAAAATAGCATCTCATCCCAACATGAAACAAACAGAACAAAAAGCATTTTGACCCAAACAATAACCTCTCCTCTAGCCTCAGACCTTGGCCTCCTCGGCACTGCGGATTTCCACCTTAGCCAGCCCTTCTCATGGTTACACCTGGACCTGACTGTATCATAGTGCGACTATTCCACCTCTACCCCTAAATAATTGCCCTCTACCAGAAACTCCAGGGTCTGCAGGAGGCAGAATGGGATCGAGAATACAGGAGGACCTTGAACTGGCCGGGCCTCTGTGGTCTGCTATGGCAAGTGCTTTTCTGCCACCAGATTTAACTTTCTTTTCTCTACCAATCTTTTATCACAGCAATACTGCAGACTGAAATCCCAGACCTCCATAAGGCTGCTGGATCATTCATACAGATTAGGCAATAGCACACACATTCATGACCTCCAACCTCAACAGGGTGCCAATTCTGACTGGCAAATCAGGTAGTTTCTCACTGATTGACTTTCTTTTTCTTTCTTTCTTTCTTCTTTCTTTTTTCCTTCCTTTTTTCTTTCAAACACAATTTTGTCTTTTCCCTTCCTTCCTTCTTCCTTTCTTCTTCCCTCCCTTTCTTTTCTTTCAAACACAATTTTCTTCCTTCCTTCCTTCCTTCCTTCCCTCCTTCCTTTTCTTCCTCCCTTCCTCCCTCCCTTTCTTTCTTTCAAACACAATTATTTTCTTTTTTCCTCCCTCTTTCTTTCTTCCTTTTATTTCTTTCAAACACAATTATTTCCCTTTTTCTTCCTTCCTTCCTTTTTTCCTCCCTCCTTCCCTTTCTTTCTTTCAATTCTTTTCTTTTATTTTTCTTTCTTCCTTCTTTCCTCTCCCTCCCCTCCTTCCCTCTCCCCCTTTCTTTCCTTCTTTCCTTCTCCTTCCTTCCTTCCCTCCCTTTCTTTCTTTCTTTCCTTCTCCTTCCTTCCTTCCTTCCCTCCCTTTCTTTCTTTCTCTGTCTCTTTCCTTCCTTCCTTCCTCCCTCCCTCCCTCCTTTCCTTTCTTCCTCCCCCCTTCTTCTTCTTCCTCTCTCTTTCTCTCTCTCTCTCTCTCTCTCTCTCTCTCTCTCTCTCTCTCCTTTCCTCTCTCTTTCTCTCTCTCTCCCCCCTCTTTCTCTCCCTCCCTCTCTCTATCTCTCTGTGCTGGGGACTGAACCCAGGGCCTCTCACCTGCTGGCCATGCTCTCTAACACTGAGCTCCCCGCCCCCAGCCACTCACTGACTCATTCTCCCCCGCAGCTATTTAAAACCTGCTCTTTTCTTCTCAAATTATCTGCCCCCCACTCCTACTTCAGTGTCTCACTCTCAGCATAGGCCTCCACCTCCTACTTGGTATGGAAAAGGGAAATCTCACAAAGAGAAATTCACAAACAGAAAGGGCCCAACTCTGCCTGTGCGCTCACCGGTTCCTTCCCTCCTTCCCTGGGTGACACAGAGCAAGCGTCTCTCTTCTTGGCCAGACTCATCACCTGCCCTCATGCTCTGCCTTCCCCATCCCCCTGTCCATCAGTACCCCAGTCTTCAAGTATCTCTACTGCCTCCCTCCGTTCCTTTCCTGCTCTGGCCAACTGGCATTCAACACACTGGAGTCTCTGCTGACTCCGAAGAAAGCAGAACAATCAAAGGAAAGGGAAAGCCAACCAAACCTGCTTTCTCTCCCCCTCCAGCTACCATCCTTGCCTGTTTCCTTCTCACCTGAACTTTTCAAGAGTGGTCTCCCCTTGCTGCCTCCATTTCATTTCTTTTCCAGAATGATCAGCAATGACTTTGTTGTGGACCCAGTAAACTTTTCGGTTTCATCTTACTTTTTTTTTTTTTTTATTTGCTTTGAGACAAGATCTTGTTATGTGGCCCAGACTGGTCTCCTACTCACAATCCTCCTGCCTCCACTTCCCACACACTGGCATTATAGGTGTGTGCCACCACGCTCAGCTTCAATACACTTGTCCCATTGGTCATACCTTTGTGCTGCTTGTTGTTGTTAGGTGCCCTCAAGTCAGGTCCAACTCATAGTGACCCTCATAGGGTTTTCAATGGCCGATTGTTTTGGGATTATTTTAGGGAGTGGACTGCCATGCCCTTTTTCCATATCTCTGTGTTTAAGATGCATTGTCTCTTGACTTCCTTGAAATACCACTTTCCTGACTTACTGAGTTTTTCCCCTTTAGTATTCTGTTTCTTTTGTGGAATAGTCTTTGTTTAGACATCATGCTATGACTCAGGATGTCATGGGATGTCCTTCAACTTGCTCACGTTTTCCTTATATACCATTACATCACAAATGATGGCTCCCTATTGTGTATTTAAGGCTACCTATTCCTATCCTTTCATGATAAAAACTCCCAACAAATTAGGTATACCACGTATGATAAACCCATAGCCAACATCATTTTTTTTATGGTACTGAGGGGCTGAACCCAAGGCCTTGCACATACTTTGCAAGTACTCTACCCCTGGGCTGCACCCTCATCCCATTTTTTATTTTTTATTTTGAGACAAGGCCTCACTAAATTACACAGGCTACCTCTAGCCTTGAACCCATGATCCTCCTGCCTCTGCCCCCTGGGTCACTGGGATTACAGGCCTGTGCCTCTGCACATGGCTGCTAACATCATCCTTCAGGGCGAAAGTTGAAAGTTTCACTGTTAAGATCGGGAACAAGACAAGGATGCGCACCTTCTCTACTTCCATTTAATGAACTACTAGATGTCCTGTTGTTGCTGTTGTTAGGTGCCATCAAGTTGTGTCTGACTCATAGCAACCCTCATAGGGTTTTCAATGGCAGATTGTTTCAGGAGTGCCCTGGGAGTGGGTTGCCACGTCCTTCTCCCATTTTTGCAGTACTGGGAATCGAATTCAGGACCTCAGAGACTGTAGCACAGCGCTCTACCAACTGAGCTAAATCCCAGCCCTACTAGATGTCCTAGCCAAAGCAATCAGGCAAGAGAAAGAAATAAAAGGCATCCATATTGGAAAGGAAGAAGTTAAACTGTCCCTGTTTGCAGATGACAGGATCTTACACAGAAAACTCTTAAAGACTCCACCAAGAAACTCCTGGAACTACTAATCAATACGGTAAAGTTGCAGAATACAAAATCAACTTACTAAAGTGAGTCATGTTCTAGACATTAACAATGAACTATTGGAAAAAGAAATCAGTCCCATTTATAATAGCTACCAAAAAAATGTAATGCTTAGGAATAAATTCAACCAAGGAGGAAAAAGACCTTTACACTGAAAACTATAAAACATTAGTGAAAGAAACTGAAGATGACACACAAATGGACAGATATCCCATGTTAATATGTTGAAATAATTAACATTATCAAAATATATACACTAACCCATGTAGTCTACAGATCCAATGCAGTCCTATCAAAAGATCAATGACATTTTTCACATAAATAGAAAAACTCTAAAATTTGTGTGGAGCCACAAAAGATCTCAAACTGCCAAAATACTCTTAAGCAAAAAGAACAAAATGAAAGCATCACACTATTTGACTTCAAAATATATTACAAAACTATAGTCATCAAAACAGTGTGGCACTGGCATTAAAACTGACATAGAGGCTGATGGAACAGAATAGAGATCCCAAAATAAATCCACACATTTATGGTCAATGTATTTTTGACAAAGGTGCCAAGAACATACAATGAGGAAAAATAGTCATTTCAATAAGTGGTGCTGGAACAACTGGATATCCATCTGCAGAAGAAGGATAATAGACCTTATCTCACACCATATACAAAAATGAAAATGTATTAAAACTTAAATGTAAGTCCTGAAACTATAAAATGAGTAGAAGAAAACATAAAAGGGATAACTCTATGACATTGATCTGGAGAGTGATTATTATTGTTGTTATTATTACTATTGGAAATAAACCCAAATGCATAGGTGACAAAATAAAAAATAGATAAAAGAAATTTCATCAAAATAAGATTCTTAGCCAGGCGCAAGTGGCACACCTGTGATCCCAGTGGCTCGGGAGGTGTAGGCAGGAGGATCACAAGTTCAAGACCAGAGGGAGTCTGAATAACTTAGTGAGACTCTGTCTCAAAAAGAAAAAAAAAAAAAAATTGGGCTGGGGGTGCAGCTCAGTGGTCCAGCATTTGCAGAGCACACAAGTGTGAGGCACTGGGTTTAACCCCCAGTACCAAAAAAATAAAAAAAGATTCTTCACAGCTTCACAACCAAGGAAGGGATCAACAAGGTGAAGAGATAACCTACAGAATGGGAGAGAATGTTTGCAAATCATACATCTAATCAAGAGTTAACATCAAAAATACCTAAGAATTGCAAACAAATCAGTAAGAAAATAGTTAATCCAATTTAAAATGGGAAAAAGATGTGAATAAATATTTTCCAAAAGAAGACAAAGAACAAGAGGAAAATGAAAGCATTTTCAATGTCATTGTCAGAGAAATGCAAATAAAAAGCACAATGATATATCACCTCCCCTATCCGAGTGGTTGTTATCAAAAAGACAAGAGAGGATTGTTGTTAAGGAAGTAGATAAAAGGGAATCCTTGTATACTTTTGAGCAGAACATAAATTAGTACAGACATTACTGAAAACAGTATGGAGACCCCTCAAAAAATTAAAAATAGACCAAGGTTATGATCCAGTAATCCCACTTCGGGGTATACAACCAAAGGAAATGAAACCAGTACGCTGAAGAGACATGTGCGCTCACGTGTTTATTACAGTACTATTCATAATACCCAAGATATGGAATCAACCTAAGCATCCACCAATGAATGAAAGGATAAAGAAAATGCATGCATATACACAATGGAGTACTATTCAGCTTTAAAAAAAGGGGAAAGCCTGCCAACTGGGACCACATAAATGAACCTGGAAGACATTGTTGTTGTTGTTGTTGTTAGGTGCCGTTGAGTCGGTATCCGACTCATAGAGACCTTCATATGGTTTTCAATGGCTGACTGTTTCGGGATTGCCTTGGGAGTGGATTGCCAGGCCCTTCTCCCATTTTTGCGGTGCTGGGAATCAAACTTGGGACCTGAGAGACTGCAGCACAGCGCTCTACCAACTGAGCTAAATCCCAGCTGGAAGACGTTGTTGTTGTTGTTGTTGTTGTTAGGTGCTGTCGAGTCGGTATCCGACTCATAGTGAGCATAGCGACCCTCATAGGGTTTTCAATGGCTGACTGTTTCGGGATTGCCTTGGGAGTGGATTGCCAGGCCCTCCTAGGCCCTTCTCCCATTTTTGTGGTGCTGGGAATTGAACTCGGGACCTCAGAGACTGCAGCGCAGCGCTCTACCCACTGAGCTAAATCCCAGCTAGAAGACATTAGGTTAAGCGAAATAAGACAGGCATGGAAAGACAAATACCACACAATCTCCTTTACGTGTGGAGTGCAGGAAAGTTCAATAAATAGATGCAGAGAGTAGAATGGTGGTCACCATAGGCTGGTAGGGGGGGTCAAGTTTAGGAAAAGTGAGGTGCTGGTCAAAGGATACAAAGTTTCAGTTAGACAAAAGGAAAAAGCTGAAGAGATCTATTACATACCTCATGACTATAGTTAATAATAATGTATATTTCAAAATATTTTAGGGCTGAGGTTGTAGTTCAGTGATAGAGCACTTGCCTAGCATGTGCAAAGCCTGAAAAAAAAAAATTCTCTGATGAAACCAAAATACTGTAAGGAGACTTTAAAGATTTTTCACTAGAAAAATAATAAGTAGGAAGCACGGCACTGTGGCGCACACCTGTAATCCTAGCGACTGGGGAGGTGGAGGCAGGAGGATTGCAAGTTTGAGACCAGAGGTAGTCTATGTAATTTAGTGAGACCCTGTCTCAAAAAAGTAAAAAAATGGGCTGGGGTGTAGCTTAGTGGTCCAGCACTTGCAAAGCATGCAAGCAAGAGGCCCTGGGTTCAACCGCCAGTACTGCAAAATAAATAAACAAACAAATAAATAAATAAATAGTAGGCAAGGCGATAGGTATGTCAATTAGCTTGATATTAACCTTTCAACAATATGTGTATGACAAAAGCTCATACTGTACCTCGCAAATATATGATTAAAGGTTTTTTAAAGCTAGTATAAGTAGATTGTCTGGAAAGCTAAGGAGGCACTGAAGAGGGAGGAGAAGGGGATTATGGAATCCTGGAAACCGAGGAAGGAAGAAAACATAAGGAAGTGGTGAGGTCAATATTTCAACACACCCTAGAGAGGTGAAGTGATTTGAAAAGAGCTCCTCAGATCTGGACATTTGCAAATCCTGGAGATCACTGGCAGACCAGTCTCAGAGGTTTTGAAGTTAAAAGCCAGGTGGCCGAGGGCTGAGAGCTAAGGGTAGCTGGGGCAAGAGGGTCCCCAGAGGATGCTGCTCTTCTGATACAATGGATCCAGTCCATAGTGGACATGACCAATCAATAGGACATGAGGAAGTGAGCAGGCAGGCAAAGATTGAAGGTGCAGGCCTGGAGGGTTAGCTCAGGGGCAGAGCATGTGGTTAGCATGGAGGAGGCCCGCGGTTCAATCGCCAGCTCCAAGCTGAGCTCAACAAACAAGACTGACTGTGCAGCAGTCAGAGAGAACAACCAATGTCAGAACCTCAAGCTTCAGGAGGAGAAAGATGGGACGGCCAGGCAAAGAAATGTTCAAAGATGTTCAGCCTGAATGGAGCTACAGAAAAGCTTGTAGGCCTGGGATAGGAAGCTGAGGTATGTTCTGCCTGTACCTTCATTTTATTTGAAAGTATTGAAGGCAAGCTCATGAGAGTAATATCCCTACTTACTCCACACACGTGTATGTTTGATAATTTAATATAAAAATATTTTAAAATAAGAGATACACCTTCTTTATTAGAAAATAATACCTTAATTATATAAAGAAGTTTTTCATGCAAAGATTTTTTGTGTTTATAATATCGCTCTAAGAAATTCTAAGAATTTATAAAATCTGATATAAAACTTTAAAATGTAATCTCATCAAGCTAAGGGAAAAAAAATTTAATTTAATATAACTCTAGGCCAAGAATTCAGCCTGCAGCTGTGGCCCTGTGGTTTCTGATCCCATCAGATCTCGGAAGCTAAGCAGGGTCGGGCCTGGTTAGTCCTTGGATGGGAGACCGCCTAGGAACACCAGGGACTGTGGGCTTTGGAGATGGACCCAGCAACCGACTCCTAAAAATCAATCGGCCATTGAAAACCCTACGAACAGCAGAGAAGCACTGACAATAGTGTTTTGCCTGTCGTACGCAGGGTTGTTATGAGTTGGATACTGACTTGATGGCACCTAACAACAACAACAGGCCAAGAATTATCTAAATACGTTCACATTAAGATGAATAATAGTTCCAACAATATGCCTATATATGGGAGAAGGAGGTGGCAATCCACTCCCAAGGCAATCCTGAAACAATCAGCCATTGAAAACCCTATGAGGGTCGCTATGAGTCAAGCACCACTTGACAGCACCTAACAACAACAACATGCCTATATAGGAGAATCAGTCTAAATTCTTAATGGTATTTTAGCTTTATTTATCTCCAAAAATATCTGGCATACTAATTAATAGGAATTCAAAACCGAAGACATGCCAATATTTAAAATACATTATTGGATATAGAATTGGTCCCTCATGGGGGTACAAATAGAAAAGGTAATATCCAGAAGTAGTAAAACCAAAGAATTGAAAAGGAAAACAACCTTTTGTTAAGCCACATTCCTAATTTTATTTTGATTTCCTTTCAACTTTCAAAAGCAGATTAATATGGGGAAAAAAGCATATGCCTAGAGAGAAGAGACACAATTTTTCTTCTTCAGTGTCAAAGAAATAATTTTTCCTGCTCCTACTAAATTGGAACTGAGCTCAGAGGATGAAAATAAATGACTAATATCTTGGGAAATCACCGCAAGTGAAAGGTTCTATTGGTCCAATAATTGCTTTTCTCAACCTCTAGCTGGCATAAGTTCATTCGCAAGGACTCTCCTGCCCTTCCTTTCATTGAACACTGTTGGTATCAAGGGTATTTAAACGTCTATATTGTCATTTGCTACCCATTTTCTTCTGTCATGCGATTTATTGGAAGGAAGATATCAAGTATGATTATAATTTCTTACTTGAAACCTAACTTCTAACATAATTTGTCCAAGACCATTAAAAATAGAACCTACCCAATATTATACAATAAAAACTCACAGAGCCATATTTCTCAACCCTGAAGGACACCCTGATAACCCCCAAAAAGCTTTTAATGAGTAGCTAAATATTGTTTGTGTTTTTTGATAAACTTTTATAAAATTATGCTTCTCAATTTCATCTACATAAGAGCTTCAAATTTCAGTGAATAAAACTGACTGAAATTTACAATAGAATGGTCTTTCTTCTTCTTCTGGCAGGCTATGTTCATTTCAGGCCCCATTCTGCATGATTTTTGCCAAGTACTTCATCAGAACTGCAGGGCTGGTACTAAGCACAGTATCTAGGTTCCTGATGGAAAAACATGCTTTTTAAGCTATGGGAACTTTTCCCTTCTCCCCACCCTAAAATCTTAACTCTCCCATGAAATTCTTATATATATGAACATACCTATGTAAAATAAACCCTCACGTGTCTGTCAGCTTGTCATGCTGTCGGGGGCTAGCAAGTTGCTGTGATGCTGAAAGCCATACCACTGGTATTTCAGATACCAGCAGGGCCACCTATGGTGGACAGGTTTCAGCTGAGCTTCCAGACTAAGACAGACTAGGGAGAAGGAGCTGGCAGCCCACTCCTGAAATAACTAGCCATTGAAAACCCTGTGAATAGCAAAGAAGCACTGTCAAATATAGTGCTGGAGAATGAACCTCCAGGCTGGAAGGAACTCAAGAAGTAAGTGCCTGGGGGCTCATTTTCTGGCACTGCATTTGGCAGTGCTTCTCTGCTATTCATAGGGTTTTCAAACGCTAGTTGTTTCAGGAGTGGGCTGCCAGGTCCTTCTCCCTAGTCTGTCTTAGTCTGGAAGCTCAGCTGAAACCTGTCCACCATGGGTGGCCCTGCTGTGTCTGAAATACCTGGTGGCATAGCTGTCAGCATCACAGTAACACGCAAGCCCCCACAGCACGATAAGCTGACAGACACATGGAGGAGACAAATTCTTACTGAGTTTTAAATGGCTGACAGCCGTGCTTAATGTTCCCAGATTTTGAAATGTATATTTCCAAGTTCGAGAAAAGATCATTTTTAAGGCAAATATTTAATTCATGAAATAGCAAATGTTATGTCAGGCTGTAGGACCAGGCACATGAATACTGGTGGCCTAGGGACAACACTGTCCCCAGCTTGTAGCAGAGAACCCAGGAAACAGAGTCACATAGCTGTGAAGCTTTCTGATGGTTATACGGACTGAGCCCCCAGACGCAGTACAGGAGTGGGAGTTGCCAGGGGGTCTTTCTCTTTACCCAAAGCAAAGCCAGTGAGGATGTAAACCTAAGCTCAGGCAGGCTTTTCTCAGCTCATTCCCACATACCTCAGACTTAGCAGAGACTTCTCTGAATCTTGGCATTTGTTTCAAATTCCACCCTGCTGTCCTGAATCACTGGGGACTGGATTAGGCCATTGGCGCTGCTATAACAAAACACTATACACTGGATGGTTCATAAACAACAGAAATGTATGTCTGGCAGTGCTGAGGGTTGGGAAGTCCAAGATTAAGGCCCTAGCAAATTTAGTGTCTGGTGTGAGCATGGTAGAGGTGGGAGGGATCTCAGTGGGGTCTTTTTATAAGGGCACTAATCTCATTTTGAGGGCTCCATCCTCATGCCCTACTCAACTCCCAAAGGCCCTACCCACAAATATTATTGCTTTGGGGGTTAGGATTTCAACATATGAAGGGAGAAGGATACAAACCCTCAGACCACAGGAGGGAGTTTTAAAGTATTCCACGTCTTGATAGATGTTTTAGATGGATGTTTTACACAGAGGCTGGGAGAAGCAGCTGGCAGTTTGTGAGCCAGTCTAGATCCAAACCCCACACCCATGTGCCTTTTGCTTTCATGCCTCACCTTTGCAGATAAGGCTTCCTCAGCCTGTGACATCTATGGACCCTGGTCTCCATCTGGACCGTCCCCAGTTTGCTGTTAATACTAATTTAAATATTACATGTATGAGTGGCCTGCAGCCATAGCCCTATGGCATCCTATCCCGTCAGATCTCAGAAGCTAAGCAGGGTCGGGCCTGGTTAGTACCTGGATGGGAGACCGCCTGGGAACAGCAGAAGCAGTAGGTTTGGGAGAAGGACCTGGCAACCCCCTCTCAAAAATCAATCTGCCATTGAAAACCCTATGAACAGCAGAGAAGCACTGACAATAGTGTTTCCCCTGTAGCACAGAGGGTCGCTATGAGTCCGATACCAACTCGACGGCACCTAACAACAACAACAAAACAACATGTATGAGAAGGAAGATTTAGAAAACATTAAGCTTATATTTAGAAATTATCATATGTTATTGTTGTTGTTGTTAGGAGCTGTCCAGTCTGTGTCCGACTCATAGTGTCCCTATGTACAACAGATGAAACAGTACTGTCATGCTTCTCTGCTATTCATACGGTTTTCAATGGCTCACTGTCTTTTGGGAGTGAGTTGTCAGGTCCTTCTCCCAAGCCTACGGCACCTGGTGTTCACAGGTGGTCTCCCAACCAAGTACTAACCAGGCCTGACCCTACTTAGCTTCTCAGATCTGACGGGATCAGATGCCACAGTGGTACAGCTGGCTGCAGGCATACCATTATTAGAAAATATTAAACCTGTAAGTTTTTGCGTTATCACCCAATTTCCCCCCAGAAATGACATTGCCCTGCCCCTTGTACAATTATGGACTCAGGAAAGGCAAGGAGGCTGGGTAGCTCTCAAGAAGGAAGGAGATAGTGATATATTAACAGCTAACAATGCAACCCCCACATCTGTCAGTTTACCATGCTGTGGGGGCTTGTGTGCTGCTATAATGCTGAAAGCTATACCACCAGTATTTCAGATACCAGGAAGGCAGCCCATGGTGGACAGGTTTCAGCTGAGCTTCTAGACTAAGACAGACTAGGAAGAAGGACTTAGCAGCCCATTCCTCAAACAATCAGCCCGTGAAAACCCCATGAATAGCAGAGAAGCACCATCAAATACAGTGCCAGAAAATGAGCCCCGCTGGCTGGAAGGCATTTAAGAAACGACTAAAGAAGAGTTGCCTCTTCAAAGTAGAATTGACCTTATGATGGGAATGAAGTAAAGCTCCTGGGATCTCCTTTTGCTGACGTGGCATGACTCAAGCTCAGAAGAAACAGTGGCTACAACAACGGGCTCAAACATGAGAAGACTGTGAGGATGGCACCGTATTGGGTACTGTTTCATTCTATTGTATATAGGGTTGGTATGAGTTGGCCCTACTTTAGGACACCTAACAAACAAATGAACAATATAATTCAACAACTATGAATGATTACCACATATCAAGTGCTACTCAAGTTGCCTTACATATGCACCACTTCAACAAACCCAGAAAGATCAAATGTTTCAGATGAGCAAACTGCAGCACAGAAAGATTTAATTAACACGCTCAGAGTTAGAGCTTGGGAGACTGCTGTTAACCATCAGACATGCTGCCCTCTTTGGCCTAAGTGCCTGTGCAGAGGTGCTGGTGTGGCCTGCTCTCTGGCTGCCTGATTGCTAATATTTTCTACTGTGCAGTGTCCTCTCTGGCCCTTCGGCCATGAGACCCACACTCAATGCTGAGCTCTCTAGTCCCAGCCAATTGCGTCCATGGGCAACAGTTCCATTCCACAAGCCTCTGTGTTTCCTTCCTGTGGGTCCCCTGGGGAGGTGTGGCTCCCCTGCACAGATGAGCACAGTCTGTGAGGTACCAGGCACCTGCCTCCACCCATGGGGCATCATTGCTCATTCACCATATTGGACTCGCATTCATGTTCATTGAGGTTTCTCCTGAAGGCTGAAGCCTGACCTTCACCTTGGCATCCTAGGGAGCTAACCCATGGCTAGCTCCACAAACACCCTTTTGAAGTTTGCATGCTCGGCCTATTTCATCTCCAGCAAACAATGAGGCTGAGAAGACTTAGAAGCCACTCTTCTGAACCTGTTTCTCAATGTACCTCAGGATCATTTTATGATGTACTTAAATTATTTTTCTCTGGTTCCCAATAAAACCTACTCATCACTCTTTTGTCTGGACACAATGATTCCTGGTCTCTCTGGTTGGATATTTCACACAGGTACTTGTACAAATAGACTTGAGCCCACCATGTATGTTTCTTTCAAATATCTTTAAATTGCTCAATTAGAATATTCCTAGTGTTGCCGGGCACAGTGGTGCACACCTGTCATCCCAGTACTTAGGAGGCAGAAGCAGGAGGATCACAGATTTGGGGCCAGAGGCAGCCTGTGCAATTTAGTGAGACTCTTACTCAAAATAAAAAATAAAAATGGGCTGGAGGTGCAACCCAAACCCAGTGAAAATTTGGTTCAGGTTCAGTTTTTAATGGTTTAAAACTTTTATTTTTTTTAATCTACCTACACGTAGGATTGGGCTGGGGTTTAGCTCAATTGGTAGAGCGCTGCTCCACACTTTCTGAGGACCCGCTTCAATCCTCAGTACTGCAAAAAATGGGAGAAGGATGTGGCTATCTACTCCCCAAAACAACCCTGAAGCAGTCAGCCATTGAAACCATATGAGGGTTGCTATGGGCTAGACCCAACTAGATGGCACCTACCAACAACAACACATAGGGTTAAAATTTTAAACCCAAACTTTCTCAATTTTAGCATATTGAACCCATACCTTGAACCTGAACCTAATTTTTTGCTGCTTGAAGCCCTAGTAAATAGTGCTGCAATAAACACGGGCGTTAATGTGTCTCTGCTAGACACTGACTTTGATTCCTTGAGGTATGTACGAAGGAGTGATACAGCTGGACCATTTATTTTTAACTGCTTTGGTAAAGAATTTTGTCGAAACCATCCTGGAAATCTATGGAATGGCCTGGCCTGTTCCTTTTGGGGCGATAGCAGCAAAGACCATAAACTATCTATTAGCACATTTCATGAGTTACCAGAATACACGTAACCCATAATGCTATTTTCCCCCTTAAGCTTTATTGCCTAACTCCTGGGCCAAAAAGACTTAATGTTGCGTTTCAACCTGATCCATTCACAATGCAAACCTTATTCGTCCCAATCCCACAGGACGCAAAAGCTCTCGTGCATATGAACTAAGCATCTCTTTTTCAGCATATCAGTTTACCCTGACATAGCAGTCTCACAAAAAATTATCCTAGGGATCATTAAGGGAATAAGTAAGAGAAATAATTATAGAGATTATTTCCTTCAGGCCAAAGGGTATAAGAAGAAAGTATCAGTACAATATGACTTTTCCAACTTGGCAGTGGCAGGTGGAATCTGTAATGAAATTTTTGCCTTAACCCAACAAATTGGCTTTCTCCCTCGCCCCGCCATGCTGTTTGAAATTTTTCATATACCACAGAAGATATAATAAAAGGTAGTTCGATTTACTCCATACCCCAGCTACATGACTAGGATGAATTTGGAGGTGATTTTGAGATGCATTCTCAATTACGGTGCAACGCTTTCTAAATTTACAGTCCGTTTTCTTGCTGCCAGTTATGACTGCCAAATGCTCCTGACATTGTGGCCAGTTTGTGGTGTCCCTAAAAATCATCAGCAATTTTAAAACATTAGCACCTGGCAATAGTCAGACTGTGCAATGATTGCCCATATTTATCACCTTACTTTTCCAGAGTATAAACTAAAAAAAAAAAAAATGAGAGAAATTGAACTTCTCTAGCAGCAGATAAAATATAAAGTTGAAAATAAAGTGCATTACAGGAATTCAGACCTTCCATCTACAGTTCAAAAATTAAGTGGTTTAACCTCTGTGGCTTATGTGGCTATCTAGAAGAAAAAATACTGTAAGTATCCCTCCTGAGATCCTTTTTATTTTGTCTTCACATTTGCAGAGTATTTTGATATTAGGATATTATGGTTATGTGGCAGGGTGAAAAATAGGGAAATTACTTCATTCAACAAATATCTGCTCTGTTCTTCTCTGTGACAAGCACCGAACTAGATTCTGGAAATGCAGAAATAGACAAGACAGACATGGTGTCTACCCTCAGGGATCCTGCAGTTCACCGGGATGCACAACTACACCATGGCAATTGGGAACAAGAGGTGTGCAAGCCCTAGGAGACCACAGATGAGGGGGTGTTGGTAAACGTAGGTATCCTCAAGAAATGAGTGAACCTGAAACCTCAAAGATGGACATGAGCAACCCAATGTTTGATGTGGGGATGTGGAGAACATTCCAGGCTGAGGAAGAGTACTAGTAAAGGCCACAGGTGGGGCCACCTTACACAGATTTGCAGCATGTGGAGGAGGTGTGTGACATCCAGCCACTGCGCTGTTCTTTATCTTGGACATCCCAGAAAGTAGCTGCCCTCCATCCAAGAGCATGTCTTTCTTCACGCAAATGATTGTCATGTTACATGAGTGAATTCACTTGGGTTCAGGATACACTCTTTCAACACAAAGATCCCCAAATGCAGTGATGGAACAATCCAGAAGTTTGTCTTCCTTCATACAGGTTAGCATCCCTAATGCAAACATCTGAAATCCAGAATGTTCCAAAATCTGAAACTCCTTGAGTGCATGATACCACAAGAAGAAAATTCCACACCTGACATCATGTCACATCACAGTCAAAATGCAGATACATGAAAAATAGCGTGTCAAATTACCTTCAGGCCATGTGTATAAGGTGTCATAAAGCACAAATGAATTATGTGCTTAGAATGGGGTCCCATTCTCAAGAAATCTCATTCATATACGCCAATATTCCAAAGCAAATCTAAAATCCAAAACACTTGTGGTCCCAATCATTTCGGATAAGGGATACTCAGGTGGAATAACACTGTGTAGGCACGTGGTCCAGGGTTTGTCACATCACTCTGCCATCTTCAGTGTGTTGGCCAATCTCTGAGTTGAAAGATGCTGTAGTGATCATTACCCCCCAGTCTTTAGGACTAGGCATTGGACTCCTGAGTACAATGCACCCCTTATGGATGGAAAGAAACAAGTGACACCTGTCTTTCATTCCCACTTCTCATTCATGAGAACTTAGTGAAATGGTCACACCAAGACTCCAGGGAGGCCAAGAAACATTCTGTGCCTGGATGCCATTTGCTGTTATCCAAGAGTAGCAGTAGATGCTGCGAGGAAGGATGGGAAGGCAAGGCAAAATGATGACAGAGGGGCAGGCAGAATTCAGTCATGGAAAGCCTTGTGCAAGGCAAAGCAATATAATGTTAGTGTTTTTAAAGGCACACTGGCAGATTTATGAGTATCTGCTTGCAGAAAAGGCTTTTACTGTAAAACCTTGATCAGGGTAGAGAAAAGCCAAGGTTTCCTGTTGAGGCTGTCATTTAATTCTTGTTATGGTTTGCATATGAAATGTTGCTCATGGCCTCATATGTTGAGTGCTGGGTCCCCAGCTGGTGGTGCCACTTTGGGAGGTTCTAGAAACTCTTAGAAGGTGGAGCCCGGAGAAAGGAAGTAGACCACTGGGGGCAGTGGGTCCTTGGGGGTTTCTTGTCCCTGGCCCCTTCCTGACTCCCTCACTTTCTGCTTCTTGTCCTCCATGAGGGGAACAGCCTCCCCTCCACATTCTCCTGCTGCTGTGATGTCTGTCCCAAGGGCATGGGCCCAAGTAACCTTGGACTGAACCCACTGAAGCCATGAGCTGAAGGGAATCTCTCCTCCATTATGAGTTATTCTCTTGGCCACACTAACAAGGGATCTTAGCCACACTAATAAGCAAAGAGCCTGCAGCCATACCACTGTGGCATCCAATCCCATCAGATCTCAGAAGCTAAGCAGGGTCGGGCCTGGTTAGTACTTGGATGGGAGAGCGCCTGGGAACACCAGAAGCTGTAGGCTTGGGAGAAGGACCTGGCAGCCCACTCCAAAAAAACAATCAGCCATTGAAAACCCTATGAATAGCAGAGAAGCACGGCCATAGTGTTTCGCCTGTTGTATGTTGGGTCACTACAAGTTGGACACCAACTTGACAGCACCTAACAAAGACATCAAAGTATTAGTTAATAATTATTATTTTAATTGAATAATTATCAGAATAAAAACTTGAAACAGTATTGAAACATGGAGACCTGGTTTAATGAACAAGGAACCTAAAGAGTGTAGTGAAGCCAGTGTGATTACAGTACACGCCTGTGATCTCAGTATGAATGAGGCTAAGGCAGGAGAATCATGAATGTAAAGCCAGCCTGGGCACATAGTTGAGACCCCGTCTCAACCCCTTGCCCCCCAAAATAATAAAGTTTAAAAAGTACAGTTGAGTGAATCAAGGAAATGGAGTTGCTTTGGCTTTGGGGAGAAGAGCTGGGCTGGATGTTGCCTGATCTGATCTGAATGTGGTTTATTCTCCAAGGGTGCCTGGACTAGAAACTTGGATCTCAATGTGGTGATGTTAAGAGGTGGTGGGACATTTACAACATGAGGCCTAGTGGGAGGTCATTGGGGGTGCTACCCTCAAAAGGGGTTATGCAATTCTCATGGGCCCCCCATTAATTCAGTTAATTCATTTCCTCTTTTCTTTCTTTTCTTTTTCTTTCTTTTCCTTCCTTCCTACTTTCTCCCCTCCTTTCCCTTCCCTTCCCTCTCTTTTTTCTCTTTTCTTTCTTTCATTTTCAGACAATGTCTCACCACGTAGTCCAGGCTGGCTTCAACTCTCAATCCCTCTGTCTTTACTTCCTGAGGTCTGGGATAATCAGTGTGCATCACCATGACCAGCCTCTCCTATTTATTCTTGCAAAATGGATGTTAAAAAAGTACAAGACCGACCTCTTCTCCTGCTCTAGGTTGCTGGGTCACCCCTGTGATTGCTCCCTCTCACATGTGCCGTGACACACCATCTTCCATATGGCGACCCAGACAAGAGGGCCTCACCAGAGGCAGAATCAATGGGGCCAGCTAATCTTGCACTTTCAGTTTCCAAAACTGTGAAATAAATGAAACTTTTTTTCATCACCAATTACTCAGCCTCAGGTATTTTGTTACAGCAATGGAAAACAGAACAATACATCACTGAAGACAAGCTTTTGAGTAGCCCTTCCAGATCCCAAACTGCCCACTGTGAGGACTTCTGGGACTCAGACAAGCATAACTGAGAGTAGATTTGGGTGCAAAAAAGGTATATTCATCCACAGGGATAATTTGTCATCATAATTTTGCCTTAAAATAAATTAGCATTTTTGCTACCTTTCTTCATCATGGTAGTTAGAGCAAGGAAGCTTACATTTCCATCTGGGCTGCCCTCTGACTGTGCAAAATTGCTCTGGCAGCCTCTCCAAGTGGTACCTGTTGCAGGACAACCTCACCACACATCTCGAATGAGCGTTTCTATCATTCTCTGGCAAAAACAGTAATTTTCAAAGATGTTTTCATTTTTACTTCTCTACATGCAAAATGGAATGAAAAATATTGGGTTGACATTCTGGCAAATAGTTTCATTGGCAAGTGACCATCCAAGAAAAAATATCTTAGAAATTTATTTTCATAGAAACTCGATCAGATTTTCCACAATCAGAAAATCACAGTCTAGTGAAAATACCAGCATTTGCAGTAGTTAATGTGCATATTTTAACTTATTTCTGACAATACTCCGAGGTATAAATACAGACTAAGCCATTAAACTGAATACTGGTTTTCACTGCCGTAAACAGAATATTAGGGGTACTTTTCTAGTTATTTTCCCCCTTAGGGATTCAAAATTTAAACTCGAGCTATAAATACTAATATAAAGAATAAGGTAAACCTTAGAAATATTTTCCTTACTTCTACTCGTTGGTATACGGAGTTGTAAAGAATGATGTGCTTTCCCCACAGCACATTATAAACTAAGATAGAATAAACAAGTCCATAAGGATAAGCCTTTGTGTTTGATCACTCCTGAACCTCAGATAGAGTTGTCTTGATTTAAATTTGCACTGAGTTAGAATTAATGTGATTTTTCAAATGTAACTTTCGTTTAGCACCTGTACTTTTAAATTTGTGTTCAAAGACATTTCAAAGAGATGTCTTACACCACAGCAATGGGCTGAGAAATACGGAGAACATAGCTCCTAAGTACCTAAGAGTTTTGTATTTTTTAAAATAACAAAAACTGATCCTGAAGAAAGCAAAAAAGGAGTCTTAGAAGGGAATGTTAATGCATGCATATTTTTGGTACATTAAAGACTCCAACGTGCTAATTCAAGCACTGTTTACTTTTTGTATATAACAGGATTGCTGTGTTCAAGGGGAAAACAGAAGATATTTTTCTGAGAGCCAAAAACTACTTATTCATGAAGTCTGAAATGCCATTATTATTAGAAGCAATTCTTACGTTTAGCATCTGTGAATAGCTTCTTATATGAGAAAACTATTTTGGGTCAGCTAAAGGCCAAAAATAATGAGCTGGCCCCCTGCCTTTGTATACTGAGTCAAACAGCTGCCAATTAATAAAATTTTTGTTGTTCTTCCTGGGATCAATTTCAGAAAATGAAAACAAACAGTTGTTGGTGTATTTTGTACATTTTCAAGGGTCAGAATATATTTTCTCATAAGTTTAAAGGCTGACTGTATTTCATAACCAAACAATTACGAGAAGCTGCCGGTGTATTTCTGTGGTTTAGCAGAAGGGCCAAGTCGGAAGGAAAAGACATTCCCAACATTTTCTAAAGCTAGATAAATACAGAAATGAAATATAGATGAAAGATGGAACTGCTCTCTGCAGCTTCTGCCAGATTCCTCGACTTTTTGGTGTCCTGATTGGATTTGGCAAATGTAACCAGTAGCGGTCTTTTCCACTTTATTTTACCATACTGTATGTGCATTTTTGACCCTCCAAAATAGTCTGGCATTCTTTTTTAGAAAGTGAATCTTTCTGTGGAGCTGGCTGCAATTTTGTTTATTTGAAACGGATCCTTTAGCTCACAAGAAAACATAAAAACGGTCGCAGGGCATAGCTACTGTTGAACAGCACCAGGGGACCTTCAGCTCAGCAGGAGTGTCTTTCTTTGAGACCAAAAGAGTCTGACCTGTGCAGATCTCATCTTATGCCAACCCCATGCCTTGATGTCCAAAACCATTTAAGTTTGAGGAATCCTGGACTGTATAATCTAGACAAGATCAGCTATACAGCACTGTCATTTTCTTGTATTTGTGATCAAAAACTATAACATAGCCCAACATTCCTAATTTTGGTTAACACACAATGTTAAGAAAAAGAATAACTTCTCAGTCAAAAGTCATATTTTCATAGAATCCAGTACTTCTCAACTCGGAATTTTCCTCTTAACTGGCAGTGATTCTAGAGTAAGCTTACTAGGACATGTAAGTAACAATCTCTAAAAATATGATGTGCAGCAGCAAAGAAATAAAGCAGTGGTTTCTGGCTTCACTCGGCTCAGGAAAGGGAGGCTCACACCTGATAAGCACTTTATGCAAGTCAGATAGAAATAACTTTTAAAAAACAAAAAATCTTTCGTTGGTTTCCTTTAAGCTAAATAATAAGAAAAGATGAGGGGTGAGCTTTTATTACTATGCAACATTTTAAAATGCAACCTGATGGGCAGATTGTATTGTTTTTTCTGTGCTAAGGAAGAAACACAAGACCTTGTACATGCAGAGGCAAGTGCTCCGCCACTGAGCTGCATCCCCAGCCCCAGATTTTTTATTTTTAAGGAGCCCCCAAATTTAGGCAGGCTTAGTACCACGAATAGTGATTCAGACATATTATTGTTACTAATGTTGGCATCAAATGTACTTTCTTAATCATTAAGTAGCAGCTAATTTAAAGCAAAGGCAAAGCATTCTGAGCTCGGTGCCAGTGCCAGACTCTGCGGTTTCAGCCTAAGCTCAGGAGCTAACAGTAACAGATATAAACATGAGCATCTGCAATTTTCCAAGCTTAAAATCCCCAGGCCAACACATGACCACTTCCCAGTTTTATATGTGCATAAAATGACAATTTGTTTTGCACAGATTTAAAATGGTGAAGGAGTGTCTTTCCTTAAACAGAGGCTGAGAATATAATAGTATATCTCATATAATCACAAAGGACTGGACATAAAAGAAGAATAAGAAAAACAACCACCACCACCAAATGTTACTTTGCTTAAATTTCAGACTATTAAATCCATACCAGCAGTTGACAATCACTAAACCTGGGGTATTTTCAATACAAATTATAAGTAATTACCTTACAGATTTTATAATTTACATCAACTTAACTTACAAAGCTTGCCTTATTAGGCATTTAATAAAAATAAAATAACAATAATAAATAAAATTAACCAAAGCTGTCAACAAGAATTTGTCACTTTAAAGCCAGGCATGGTGGCCCACGCCTATAATCCCAGCAATTTGGGAGGCTGAGGCAGGAGGATCGAAAGTTCAAGGCCAAAGGCAGCCTGTGTAACTTAGTAAGAGCCTGTCTCAAGATAAAAAAAATTAAAAAGGAATGGGTGGGCTGGAGGTGCAGCTCAGTAGTAGAGCACTTGCAAAGTATGTGTGAGCCCCTCAGTTCAATACTCAAGTACTGCCAAAAAAGGAAACAAAAAAAATGTCATTTTAACAAATAAGCTAAATATTAGGTAAATAACCTCCTTTAAAGATTTTAAATAACCTCACAAAACTTTAAATAACCTCACAAAAACTTTAAAACACCCTAAATAACGGCATGAAAAAAAGACAGTAATTGTCAACTTGACCTAAGAATTCTCATGCCAGTCAGTCCACACATGCACAACGTGGCCTGCCACAATGGTGCACATCCTGCAGAGCATCTTCCTAGTTCAGGGGCAATGTCCAGATGCCCTTGTGCTTTATCCCTGGTGGCATGTCTTGGAAGCCACTTTGGAATGTATCCACTATTTTCTTGTCCACAGTTGACTGGACAAGGAAGGGTACATTTCCTAAACTGGGCCAATCAGATTCTCTCCTCTGAGATTTTGTAATTCTAAGTGGGTTGGGGGGTGAACATGCCCCCCTTGGGTGACTGTGTGTGTAAACCAGGAGAAGCAGAGGGGGAAATGGTGGGGGAAGAGAGAAAGTCAGTTGGCAGATAAACAATAAAATTAAGCATGTAAGAAAGGAGGAGAGACGACAGGTGAAAAGAAGATTCTAAAAGACTTTTTTTTCCTTTGCGTGTATTTCTAGTATACATTTCTAATTGTGGACTTTTTTTTTTTTTTTTTTTTTTGTAGTTCCAGTGGGTTGAACCCAGAGCCTTGCGTATGGTAGGCAAGTACTCTCACAGTGCGTTGCACTCCCAGCCCACCTTTTTTTCTTTATTGTGAGACAAGGTCTCACTAAGTTATGCAGGCTGCCTCTGGCCTCAAATTTGAGATCCTCCTGCCTCCGTCTCCCAAGTCTCTGAGGTGATAGGAGTGTACAAAGGCACCCAGCTCCTAAATGCTTTTGAGTTCCTTGTCCCAGCATAGGACTCTGCTGCTTTCTGGCCCATGAGAATTCTCTTTGATGTCTAAGTTTTTTTTTGAGTTATTTATATTGCTTGCAATTTATTGATATCCAGAGGACTTTGGTGCCTACTGCTGTACCATTGTGGTGTCTGACCCCATCAGATCTCAGAAGCTAAGCAGGGTCAGGCCTGGTTAGTACTTGGATGGGAGACCACCTGAGAACACCAGGTGCTGTAGGCTTGGGAGAAGGACCTGGCAACCCACTCCCAAAAAATCAATCCGTCATTGAGAACCCTATAAATAGCACAGAAGCTGACAATATTGTCTCGCCTCTTGTACATAGGGTTGCTATGAGTCAGACACTGACTCGATGGCACCTAACAACAAAAACAAGAGGACTTTGGACACACCACTCAGACTCTTGAGCTAGAGCTTCCCAACCTTTGAAAGAGACAGTAAGACCTACATCACAGGACTATTGTTGTTTTTAGGTGTTGTCAAGTTGGGTCCAATTCATAGCAACCCCTATGCACAACAGAATGAAAGAGGCACTCTGACTGTGCTTATCTGCTATACGTAGGGTTTTCAATGGCTGATTTTTTGGGGAGTGGGCTATCAGGTCCTTCTCTCATTTCTGTGGTGCTGGGAATTGAACCCAGGGCCTCAGAGAGTGTAGAGCAGAACTCTACCAACTGAGCTAAACCCCAGTCCTACATCACAGGACTAGTGGAGGCCAATGAATGAAAACATAAAGTGCCTAGCCCAGGGGTGAATGCTCAGAGATCAATTACTATTCTTTTTAAGATAGATTATCATGTAATATATACTTTTTGAATACAGATGTCAGCCATTTATATGAAGAATTCTCCAGCCAAAGAAAAGCACTGCACTCTCTTATAATTAAGTCTAAGATTTGTGAACTATTCATTTAACGGGCGACTCCAAGTTATTTGATGAAATATAAATAAAAATAGATTTGTTAACAACTGTTCTCACGATGGTTATTCCCTCTAGCTAGCAGAAATCTTTTTTAAAAGACAAATGTTTGTAAATGGACCCTTCCTGCTTCCTGCCCCCTCATCTCTCATGTCATCTGTGAAGCAGTCCTGTCCAGCCACTGTGTGCTCACACACTGACAGGTCATGAGATGGATCCACCTCCCCTTTCTGTCCCACTCCCTGCACACCTCCAAGGGTGATCTTCTAAAAATGCAAGCGGAATCATGTCACCTTTTCTCATTTCAAAGTGTCAATGGCTTCTCAGTTCTCTAGAATAAAATCTCAATTCCTTGCTATGGCTTGGACGTCCCCATGTGAACAGACTCCCACCCAGCTTTCCAAACAGAGCTCTGTGTCTCCCATTCCCTCACTCAGCTTTGAATACATGATCTTCTCGCAGGTCCGCTGCAACTCTAAGCCCTTTCTTACCCTGTAGCCTCTGCGCACACACTTTCTTCCTGTCTGTAAACTTCTGGCTTCCTCCTTCCTGTCTGCTTCAATGAATCTGCTCAACAGTGCCTCCTCTGGCTTTCTGGTCTAAAGAACGCTATCCTCCTTTGAGTTTGGCCCACCCCATCTGCTTCCCTCATCATCTCCAGCATGCTGCCTGATTACTTTGTCCATCTATCTGCTTCTGTCCCAAGCCTTCGTATACTAAGGAGGGTTATGAGAAAATAGTCTACTCTCACCTCCTGAATTCTCCAGGTGGCAAATACAGGGGAGTTCTTGCCCATGCTGAGAATCTGTATACTGTAGCTTTACTTCACTCCTTCAAAAATAAAAGGTACCTTGTGGGGGGGTCATGTGCTAGATTGGTGCTAAGTATTTGTGATCAGCCAGTGTTTTTGTTGTTGTAGTTGTTTGTTTTTGTTTTGAGACAGAGCCTTGCTCTGTTGCCCAGACCAGCTTCAAACTTGGCATCCTCCTGACTCAGGCCTCCCATGTAGCTGAGATTGCAGGTATGAACCACTATATCTGGCTCTAGGGTTATGGTCATTTTTTGTTTTGGTTTTGGTTTGGCTTGCTTTGGGTTTTGGCAGTACTGGGGATCGAATCCAGGGCCCCAGGGCTTTGTGCTAGGGAAAACTCTACCACTGAGCTATATCACCAGATCCCTACCACCACCACCAGTTTTATTTTGAGACAAGACTTCACTGAGTTACCCAGGCTGGCCTTGAATTCACTATGTAGCCGATGCAGGCCTTCAATTTATAATCCCTCTGCCTCGGCCTCTTAAGTAGGTAGGATTACAGATATGTGCCATTGTGCCCAGCTATGTGGTGATTCTTGATCACAAGAAGTCTTGCCCCCAGATAGCATATTTTCCTCTCCGTTCAGTAAATTCACAGCTAATATCTGGGGATGGAGTGCAATTTCCTCTTTTCAGAAAGTAGTTATCAATACTCTACCATTTTAAGGATTAGCTTGTTAAATAGGAAATTTAAAAGCATGTAAAAATATCTTTAGAAAGATTTGATAGATGTTGAAGGTGTAGCTCAGAAGTAAAGCACCTGCCTAACATACTCAAGTACCTGGGTTTGATCCCAGCACTGAAGAAGAAAAAAAGAAAAGTAAAGCCAGGCACCATGTCCAGATAGATTAATTGTCCCCAAAATAATTCCCCACAGTAAGATATTTAAATAAATTTAAATAATAATCTGAAAAGGAAAGTCAAATCAGTTTATTAAAATTCTGAACAAACCAAACATTTATCCAAGTTTTATACTTGAATTCTCATTTGGCATGAAATCAATGGAGTAAAAATAATCATTTAAAAATAATTACCCAAATTAATTATACATACCCCCTTTGACCCATGGGCTCTGCTCCTGTGTATTTGCCCAACATCAATCAGTGATTGTGATTCTATCCCCAAAATGCATGCCAAGAATGTTAACGGCAGCACAATTAACTTACTCCTGTTCTTTTAATATGTTCAGATTCTAAAATAAAAGTTTCATGTTCTAGTTACCCACTCATAAATTTCTCAGAATGTAATAATTTATAAACAAGGTCTGTGGTTACACATGAGGTGACATTTATATATTCTCTAGAATAAACTAAAAGCTGGTATCTAAAGTAAATTCGAAAAAAACATTTCTGGAATAAATTAGAAACTGGTGTCACAGTTTAAAAAATAGATCAAAGCTACATATTGTGGAGTTCAAAGTCTTAGAATAAAATAGAAACAGCCTATCTGCATACAAATCTGTGCGTGAAAATGCTGTGGGTTAGAAAAAGATCCAGCTGAATCATTAATAATGTATAACCCTTTCCAGCAACCTACAGAAATATATGGTTTGAATACAATTGTAGAGGATCTTACATTGTGCCACCCAGAAAAATGGAATGAAAAAGGAACTTGGTAATGAAGGTAGCTTTGCATAATATTCATAACCTGGGCTACATAGTGCGACCCTGTCTCAAAAACAAACAAAAACCTCAAGAACATCTGGGTAGAGCTGCTACCAACACCTTCTTCTTCTTGGGAAGTTATGCAGTGTTAGAAGCCATAGGCAAAGACACAGAAGCAGAAAGGACCAAAGGCTAGCTTGGTAAGATTCATTGCCATTCTTAAAAACTGGCTGAAAATCAAACTGGATTAATTAGGACTCATTACTTTAGACATTTCAAAAAAGTTTAAAATGGCAAGAGCAGCCCAGTCTTTTGATGATGTTGTTGTTAGGTGCCGTGGAATCTGTGTCCAACTCATAGCAACCCTATGTGCAACACACCAAACATTATTGTCAGTGCTTCTCTGCTATTCATAGGGTTTTCACTGGCTGATTGTCTTGGGGAGAGTGGGTTACCTGGTCCTTCTCCCATGCTTACAGCACCTGGTGTTCCCAGGTCTCCTGTCCAAGTATTAACCAAGCCCAACCCTGTATAGCTTCAATATCTGACAAAATTGGACGCCATAGTGCTACAGCTGTAGGCTAATCTTTTGATAGTTTAAAGAAAATATAATTTTGGAAGGAATCACTCTTCTTTCACTGTAGACCTACTATTTCTGTATCTATAAAGGCAACCATGGAAGGAGCATTTCAGTGTGGCACAATCCCTTTTTCTACAACTATGTTAAAGAACAGACACTCCTTGCTTTAGTGCCGCTGGGCTCTCCTGTGCCTGTGCAGAATCTGGAGAACCTATTAAACTGCAGGTTCTGATCCAGTAGCTTTGGTGGGGAGTCTGAGAGTTTGCACTTCTGGCAAGGACTGAACTGAGGCTGTTGCTCTGCCTGGGACCACCGTGGGGCCAGGAAGTCCTTAACTCTGGGCAACCAGGAGAGACCTAATGCTAGGCAAGTCCAGGCCAATTGCATGGAGGCTGTAGCAGCCTTGTCTATTAACCTGAGTGTGCAAGCAAATACTGCATGTTTTTCTGCTAACTGGGAAAAAGGTCAGGATATTCTAGAAGGCAAATGTAGCTATCATACCTAGCTCCTCTGACACTGTTCAAAGGGAATAACATGCGTTGGATTGGTGAAGGAGCTAGCCCCCGTTTCAGACTTCATATTCCTATCCTCAAAGCTTGCAGCCTTGAATATACCACTTTCAAATGTGTAAATGCAAATTCAGATTTTTCTATGATTAGCAGAAATTCTTCCTTCTTGTCTGTCTCTGTCTCACACACACACACACCAAGCGCCTTACCTGGACTGTCTTGTACACACAAAGACACTGCAAAGCCAAGCTCCACAGCCACCTGCCCGTGCTCATTTCATGTGGGCCCAAGTCACATGCTCCGCATGCCATCACTCATGGAGCCGTCTGAGCGCACCGCCAATATTTATGGAGCGGTTTAAGTTTTCCATTCAGTGGATTCAGCAGTGGGGGTTCTCTAACCTTTTGCTTTGAAGAGGTCAACTGGTGTTTCCCTGTGGTCAGCATGGTGGGGTGACTAATAGAGATGATGGTTTAGGTCTTTTACTGTTAAACTTCCTGTGGGTCACTGGCTCTCAAATTTTGGTGGGCTTCCCAGTCACCTTAGTAGTGTGGTTAAATACAGGCTCCTGGTCTTAATCCTAGAGACTGTTCCAGTTCACCTAGGGTATGCCCTAGCAAATATAGATATAGATATAGATATAGATATAGATAGATATGTATGTATGTATATATACAACTAAATATATAGTTGTATATATACAACTACATATATACAACTATATATGTAGTTGTATATATACATATATACATATATATATATATATATATATATGCGCATATATTTTTTTTTCTTTTTTCCAGTAGTAGAGGGGTGGGGGTTGAACCCAGGACTGTGCATATGCCAGGCAATGCTCCACCACTGAACTGCACTCCAGCCCCTTCGTTATTTTTTTGAGATAGGGTCTCTAGCATAGGCTGCCTCTGGCCTCAAACTTGGAATCCTCCTGCATCGTCATCCCAAGTAGCTGGGATCACAGGCATGTGCCACAGCCCCTAGCTCTCTACTTTTTGACAAGCCTCATACTGCTTCTAGACAGGCAGACTGCAGACCAAACTTGGGGAAAACTGCTGTAATTGCCCTTAGAACGTCAACATGACCCATGAGTAGCTGTTGGAATTAGACTTGCTCAATGATACTCAGAAGGTCTTGAGTAGATGAGGGTTCTAACTCATAGTAAGTTACACGACTTTAAGGACAGATCCTATTAGTCACAATATGCTGCGAGGCATGGAGTTGTTTCTCATTTGTTTGTTTGGTTTTGCCCCAGGTTTCCAGTCTGAGCTTATATTTGCCATTTAATTTCTTTAATTAGTGATTTTCCTTTTAAATTATAATTTTATATACTTAATGCTTACAGTAGCTAATAGTATGCACCTTGGTGATGAGAGATGTTTTCAAAAGTTAAAAACAAAAAAGATACACAAAAGATAATTAGATGAAGGGATCCTGGATTTTGGGACTATACCTCATATATGTGGTAGGTTTTTATACTTCATGTTGTTGTTGTTAGGTCCATCAAGTGGGGTTCGACTCATAGCAACCCTCATAGGGTTTTCAATGGCTGGTTGTTTTGTGATTGCTTCAGGTGAGGATTGCCATGTCCTTCTCCCATTTTTGCAGTACTGGGGATTGAACCTGGATCCTCAGAGAGTGCAGTATGGCACTCTACCAAAGGAGCTAAACCCCAGCCACACATACTTCATATAGGATGATGAAAAAGGTTTAAACTAAGCCCAAAGCAATGTTTAGGTTTTTGGTTTCAACTTTAATTACAAAAAAATATATATACACACAAGCATGCACAGCCTAAAATACCATTAATATGAGCTAAATAAGCTAATATTAACTATCATTACCTTTGGAAAATAAAGCTACCTTTATTAAAGTCTGTGTAATAGGTACAAATGTAGTGGGTTTTTTTTTAAATCACAAAATCATCCAGTTTTAACTTCATACCTTATAACTCTTACTAGTAATCACGTTTAATTGGCACAAATTAAGAATATACAAAAGTTACAAGGTCAGCAAGAGAGGCCGGAAAGTCGTTAAAACTAAGGAGAGAAATAGAACCCTGGGGACAGATTTCTAAGAGAGGATGTGAGCGTTGTAACAGGAAGGGCAGACACCATTCCACCATAAAACAAGTGTCTTCCCTGCCAAGTCCCCTGCCCCCCTCGTGCCCTGCCTCATAAAGCAGTTTCTCAACCAGGCTCGCTCATCAGAAATAACCTCAAACACAGGCGACCACATCCGCTCACGTGCTTCAGCTCCACCTTTCAATGGTGTTTTCCAGAACCAGGTTTCCTGAGTCCTTTCCTTATGACCTGAGTGATTTGGGGTAAGTTATTAAATCTGCCTGAAACTCATTTTCTTCATCTGTAAAACCGAGATAATAACAATTTCCAATTTCAATGGATTGTGCAGAAGATTGAATGAAAGAATGCATGTAAACGTGCTTGTAGAATGGTGTCTGGCACGTAGGAAGCTGAGTAAACGAAATTATGTCACTTCATTATTATTTTGCTCTTTTGCTAAACTTACATGCGATTCACTTTTTTCCTCTCTTCTCAGCCATAACTCTCAAGAAGGGAAGGGAGATTTATTTGGCTGGGGTTGTGGAGTAGTGGAAATGGATTAAACCCAGCAGAAGCAAGGTGGATTCATTATAGGGAATCAGAGCTGGCTGGCATGGGTGAAGGAGATAAGTATTCTATCATCTCAGACCCCCCTGTTGTAGTTGTTATGTGCGGTTTAGCCGGGTCTGACTCATAGCGACCCTATGTGCAGCAGAATAAAACACTCCGCAATTCTATGGCAGGCACACGATCTTAATTATGTTTAAGCCCATTGTTTCAGACACTGTGTTAGTCCATCTAGTGGAGGGTTTTCCTTTTTTTTTCATTGACCTGCCACTCTCTCAAACATGATGTCCTTCTCCAGGGATTCCTAGGCACACAGTTTTTCCCCAAGTGCTCCCTAGGTATTTTAGAAGACCATGGAACCATCTCAGAGGAAAAGGCAATGGCTGGAGTTCTCCAAGGAAAGCGTACAAAGAAAAAAGAAGTGTCTTTAAAGAGTCATTCTCTTATATCAGAACTACTGCACTTGGAAGAGCACAAAGAACTTAAATTCAAACTCTTAATTCCTGTGAAAGAGATTCTTATTTTGCACACCATTTTATTATAGAGGAGCAAAGCATTCAATAAATAGGAAAAAGATGGCTCCTAATGAGTTTCCTAAACAGAACCATTAAAAGGTAGCATGGTCTGATGTAATATTTTAAAATTCTTTTTAAAGTAGCAAAAAGCTGTCTGGAAATAACATCACATACATGATTCTAATATGTAAAATGGGAAAAAGAAAACAGCTAAAGTAATTGAAATAAGTGCCTCCCATCCTCATCCCCACCTTGTGGGGGATAGTCCCTAATATCTGCCAAGTGCCTATAAGACACAATTTGGAATCCAGTAACCTAATGAAAATAGTACTAGATTAGACATCACAATAATTTATGAGGTAGTAGCATATGTCGACTGCACAGGCTTAGGTATCTCACCTATTTGGACCTTAGTTTCCTCACATGAAAACTGTGTATTTAAAATAGAAAACTCCCCTTTACCAGCTCTAATTTTCCATGAATTTATTATATGAAAGAAAGCATAAACAAAATAAGATTTCTGCCTCATGCCAAGATAGAGTAATGGGTACTGAATTTACTTTTCTGTCTAAAATAATTTTAAAATGGAAAAATACATGAGGCAATAGTTTTAAGACATTGGATATCAGATAACAAAGGACAGTGATTCATGAGAGAAGGGAAATAAAAAAGATAAGCCCTAAGACGACCCTAGCCCACTTCCTGGAACAAGTTGAGTGCCTGGAGGGAGTCCACAGGCTGCAGGACAGGGAGATGGAGCCTCCCAAAAAGCCTGGCAACCTCCTGAGTTGAGGAGACAGAGCTGGGAGGATACAGAAACCACCATAACTAGAGTCTTCATGGTCCATTACTGGAGGGAAGGGAGCTGAGGAGAGAACTCTGGGATGTGCAGAGGATGCTTATTATAGCACCTGCGCAGCTCTGATCAGCGCCTGAGAACAAAGTACTTGAAGGCAAGAAATGAACCACCTGAGAAGATGAGATTAAACAATCACTTAAAAATTCATTCAAGGTGAGGAATAGTGCCTAGTTCCCCAATTAAATCTGGAAGGCTTAAAAATGTAGGGATATCAGTTAAAAGACTCAGAGGGGCTTTGGCTCAGTAATGGGAAAGAATTAGCCCTGGTCTGGTCTTACTAAACAAAGCATAAAAGTAAATACGGAAAGAAACGAATTGTTTCAAAGTAATCTAACAGCATCTTAGGACAAAATTCAGGAATATTTATAGATAGAATGTAAATGTACAGATATTTATAGATTGACAGATATATATTTATAAATATAGATATTTATAGATATCCCTCCAAACAAAATCTAGCACTCAACTGTTAAAATTTACTATGCCTTGTATCCATAATTCATGGATATGAATTCATGGATATGATTCATAATGAGAAAAACAGAGTAACTGAAGGCAACCCAGAAATGATACTGGAAGTGGATTACATACGTGTATGAAGCAAGAGGAATGATGCAGTATGTTAAGTAGAGACATGAAAGATATCAAAGATAACACAAATGGAACTTCAATAGCCAAACCTATAGTATCACAGATGGATGGAAAGAAAGCCAAGTAAACACTGCAGAAAAAAAGATAAATGCACTTGCCATAGAAATAAGAACATCCTAAATTAAAACACATCGATGAAAAAAAAAAGACTAAAAAACAATAAACAGAGTTTTAGGGAGCTGTGAGAAACTTCAAGTAGCCAAATATAGGTGAAAATAGTGTCTTCCAGGACATTAGAAAGACAAGGGACAGGAAATGTATTTGAAGGAATAACAGGTGAAAAGTGTCTACATTTTATGAAAAGTGTAAACCCACCGATCTAAGGGAGCTCAACAAACCCCAAGCCTAAGAAACAACAAGAAAACAATTCCTAGGCCCATCGCAATCAAATAGCTCACAACCAGTGAAAATGATAAAATCAATCAAAGAAAAAAATATACAAGGGAAGAACGTAAATAAAGATGATTAACAGATTTCTTGTAAAAAATGCAAGGGAGAATGAAATGGAGCACTATGTTAAGAATGGGCTGGGATTTAGCTCAGTTGGTAGAGCACCACTCTGTAGTCTCTGAGGTCCCAAGTTTGATTCCCAGCACTGCAAAAATGGGAGAAAGACGTGGTAATCCACTCCCGAGGCAATCCCAAAACAACCAGCCATTGAAAACTCTGTAAGGGTCACTGTGAGTCCGACATGATTAGACGGCACTTAACAACAATAACATATTTAGTAATCTTGGGGGGAAAAGTAAACATAAAATTCTACATTCAACAAAAATATTTTTCAAAAACACATTGTCATTTTTAGATATATAAATGCTATAGATTTCCTCATAAACATAACTGTGCTACAAGAAATGTTAAAAAGAAAATAATAGATGAAAATCTTCATTTATAGACAGAAATAAATAGCACAGGAAATAGTAAATATGTATGTAAACATAAAATACCTTTTTATCACATATTTAAATCCCTGTAAAATACAGAATCTCTATGGGCAAAATAAGATCAATGTATTGTGGTGTATATAACATTTTAGGAGTCAAATGTATGACAAAATAGCGCAAAAGCAGAAGGCAGAAATGGAAACACACTGTTGTATGATTGTTCAACTATGTTTATATGTTGAAAGTATATTGTACTGAGTTAAATATGTATGCTATAAACTCCAAGCAATCACTAAAATAACAAAGAATTGTAGCTAATAAGCCAACAAAGGAAACAAAATGGAAAAATAAAAGTGTTTAATTAATCAAAGAGAAGACACAAAAAGTGGAGTAATGAGAGAAAGAAGTGAAAAACAGAAAAAAACTAAGATAGTATATTTAAAGCCACCCATGTCAATATCACATTAAATGTAAACAGTGCAAAACATTCCTCTCCCATAAAGGCAGAGGTTGTGATTTGAATTAAAAAAGAAAGCCTCTACCATATGCTGTATACAAATACTCATTTTAAGTTAAAGAAGAGAAAAGAACCGACAATCTAGCATGCTAATACTAACCCAAAGAAAACATGAGTGTTTGTATTAGTAGCAGAAAAAGATTTCAAAACAAAGAATATGAGAAAAGACAAAAATTATCTTTTTATGATGATGAAGCAGTCATTGAGAGACCATAACGTTACTATATATTTGTGCACCTATTAAGATAGTTTAAAAATACATAAATAACTGCAAGGAGAAATGAACAAGTAAGCAATAATTGATAGAACTAATAGCTAGGAAATCAGTTCAGATGTAGAATAACTGAACAACAATATCAACCAACTTGACCTCATTAAACTTTTGCAGTGGTACCCAATCCTCCTGGCACCAGGGACTGGTTTCATGGAACAAAATTTTTCCATGGATGGGGTAGGGTGTGGGGAGCAGCTGTCAATGCACATGAAGTTTCTTTACCCACTCACCAGCCAGTCACCTCCTGTTCTGTTATCTGGTTCCTAACAGGACACAGATGGGGTTGGGGACCCCTGCTTTATAAGATACTCAACAGGATCAAAATACTGATTCTTTTCAGTGAGAATACTCATTCTTCTCATTGCACATTTAGAAGATAAACCATATTCTGGACCACAGAACTAGTCTCAACAGTTTTTAAATATACAAGTAACACATTGTATATTCTCTGACTACAAGAGAATTTAATTATAAGTCAATAGCAAAAGAACCTTTGGAAAACCCCCAAATATTTGGAAACTAAATGACACACTTCTAAACAACCCATGGGTCAAAGAAGAAATCAAAAGAGAAGTTAGAAAGTATTTTTAACAGAATGAAAATTAAACAGCACATCAAAATTTTGGGAGATGTTGTTGTTGTTGTTAGGTGCCGTCGAGTCGTAATCCGACTCATAGTGACCCTCTGTACAACAGGGGAAACACTATTGTCAGTGCTTCTCTGCTGTTCATAGGGTTTTCAATGGCAGACTGATTTTTGGGAGGGGGTTGCCAGGTCCTTCTCCCAAGCCTACAGCACCTGGTGTTCCCAGGTGGTCTCCCATCCAGGTACTAACAAGGCCCGACCCTGCTTAGCTTCCGAGATCTGACGGGATCGGATTCCACAGGGCTACGGCTGCAGGCTTGGGGGATGTAGTTAAAGCAATATTAGAGGGAAATTTCTAGTGCTAACTATATTACAAAAGAAAATGGCATCAAATAATTATCTTAGTTTCCACATTAAGAGTCTAGACAAATAAGAGTAAGTGAAACTCTAATATAAACAGAAGCAAGGAAATAATAAAGATCACATTGGAAATCAGTGAAATTGAAAACAGAAAAACAAAGAAAATCAGTGAAACCAAAAGGTAGTTCTACTAGCAGATGAATAAAACTGATAGCATCCTAACCGAAAATTTTGGTTTCTCCTAGGTCAAGGATAAATAGGAAATAAAATTTACCAGGATCAGGAATAAAAGAGGCATACCTATAGTTTCTATATACAATAAAAGAATAAGGGATTATTATGAACAACTTTATGCCAATACATTTGACAGCTTAGATGAAGTGAACTAATTTCTTGAAAGGCAAGGGACTACCAAAATTCATTGAAGAAGAAATAAATAACTTAAAATAGTCTTATAATGATTAAAGAAATGTAATTTGAATTTAAAACCTTCTCAAGATGAAAATTTCATGTCCAGTTAACTTTACTGGTGAACTCTACCAAATATTTAAGGAAGAAATAATAATAGTACTATAAAGCTCTTCCAGAAAGTTGAAGAGGAGGGAATATTTTCCAACTCATTCATTGAAGCCAGCATTGTCCTGATTTAAAAAAAATAAAAGACATTACAAAAAAAGGAATACTAGAGGACATTATCATTCATGAACACAAATGCAAAATACTGGACATTTGAGCAAATTAAATTGAATGACTCATAAAAAGGATAATACACCTTGACCAAGTATTTTATCCAAAGAACACTGGGTTAATTTAACATTTGAAAACTAATCAATGTAATTCACAATAATAGCAAGCTAAAAATTAAAAAAAAAGATTATTTCAATAGATACAGAAAAGTATTTGACAAACTCCAACACCTATTCCTGATCAATTCTCATCAAAGTAGAAATTGAAGGGAATTTCCCAACATGGTAAAGGTCACCTTTAAAAACTTATAGCTATCATCAAACTTAAGGTGAAAGTTGTTGTTGCTGTTAGGTACCATCGAATCAGTCCAACTCATAGTGACCCTCAGTGGTTTTCAATGGCTGATTTCTTTGGGATTTCTTCGGAAGTGGATTGCCACATCCTTCTCCTGTTTTTTCAGTGCTAGGGATTGAACCCCAGTTATTAGACAGTGTGGAGCAGCACTCTACCAACTGAGCTAAACTTCTGCCCCCAAAAAAGTGTTGCCCAGGCTGTCCTCAAACTTGTGATTCTCCTGCCTCTCCTCTGAAGCTCACTGATTACTGGCATATGGAAAGACTGAATACATTCTCCTATGATAAGGAATAATACTAGTGTGTTTGCTTTCTCCACTTCATTTCAACATTGTATAAGTATTTCCAGCCAATGCAATCAGTCAAGAAAAGTTATTAATGGGATCCAGGTTGTAAAAGAAAAAGAGAAACTATTTAATCAGATGGTATGGTGTTCATGTGAGAGCCTCACAAACTATAATGGTTGTATACGGCTTATAGAATGATGAATGGTCTTTAGATTTTTATAGTTGTAAATAATAATAATGACAAGAATAAAAGTAATAATTAAACAAAGAAGCATCTACAGCAGGGACTGCATGTGCCTGCATAAAACCTAAAATATTTACTATCTGGCCCTTTAAAGAAAAGTTTATTTGTCCCAGGTGTATGTAGAAAATCTCATGGAATCTCCAAAAACCTAATAGAACAAATAAGTGATTTGAACAAGGTTGTAGGATACAAGATTGCCATGTAAATAAATTCTATGTCTACATAATAATGACAAACAGAAACTAAAAACATGTTAAGAATACCATTTATAGTAGCATCAAAAATGTTAAATATAGATAAATTTGACAAAAAATTTGAAAGATCTATATATTGAAACATAAAATATTGCTGAGAGATTAAAAAAAGAAGATATGAATTAATAAAGATATTCATTTGTTTGTGGGTTAGGAGCTTGTTGTTATTGTTGGGTGCCATGGAGTTGGGTCTGACTCATAGCGACCCTATGTACAACAGATGAAACACTCCTTGATACTGTGCAATGCCCGGCACTATTGTCAGTGCTTCTCTGCTACTCATAGGATTTTCAATGATGGATTGTTTTGGAAGTGGATTGCCAGGTCCTTCTCCCTAGCCTGCAGCACCTGGTATTCCCAGGCAGTCTCTCATCCAAGGACTAACCAGATCGACCCTGCTTAGCTTCTGAAATCAGGCAGATTGGATGCCAGAGTGCTATGGCTAAAGACTCAATATCATTAAGATGTCAATTTTCCTCTAAAGATGTACAGGTTCAATGCAATCTCAACCAAAATTCCAAGAAATATTTCCCATAAACATTGAAAAACTGATTTTAAAACTCTTATGGAAATGTAAGCCTTCAGCCATAGCCCTGTGGCATCCACTCCCATCAGGTCTCAGAAGCTAAATAGGGTCAGGCCTGGTTAGTACTTGGATGGGAGACCTCCTGGGAACACCAGGTGCTGTAGGCTTGGGAGAAGGACCTGGCAATCCACTCCCAAAAAACAATCAGCCATTGAAAACCCTATGAACAGCAGGGAAGCACTAACAATAGTGTTTCCCCTGCTGTATAGAGGGTTGCTATGAGTCAGATATCGACTCAACGGCACCTAATAACAACAACAACATGGAAATGTAAAGGAGCTTGTTGTTAGGTGTCATCGAGTCTGTGTCTGACTCATAGCAACCTTACATACAACATGTGAAACACTATTGTTAGTGCTTCTCTGCTCTTCATAGGGTATTCAGTGGCTGATTATTTTTTGGGAATGAGTTGCCAGGTCCTTCTCCCAACTTTATAGCACTTGGTGTCCCCAAACGGTCTCCCATCCAAGTAGTAACCAGGTCCAACCCTACTTAGCTTCTAAGATCTGCGAGGATTGGATGCCACAGTGGTATGGCTGCAGGCATAAAGGAGCTAGGATAACCAAAATAACATTGAAGAAGGAGGAGGAGGAAGAGAAAAAGGAGGGGGGGGGAGGAGGATTGGTGGTAGGAAGAGGAGGTAGAAGAGGAAAGAAGACTTACACCACCTAACTTTAAGCTTATTATAAATCTACGGTAGTTAAGACAGTGGGTACTGGTCTAAATATAGAGAAATATAATAGTAAACCAAAATAGATATATTCAATTAACTTCTTAATTGAAAATTCAGTGAAAAAATTATTTTCATAATGCAATGCTTATATCCTCCCAAATTAATTTCAATTCATATCTACCATTATAAATAAGGTTTACTCAAATGGATCATAGACCTAAACATGTGTTAGGCCAATATTTCTTGGATATGGTACCAAAACATGATCCATTTTTTATAGAAAGATAACTTGGACTTCATTAACATTAAGAATATCTGCTCTTGGAGGATCGCAGGTTTGAGACCAGAGGCAGTCTGCATAACTTAGTGAGACCCTGTCTCAAAAACTAAAAAAATGGGCTGGGGGGTGCAGCTCAGTGGTCCAGCACTTGCAGAGCCCTGGGTTCAAACCCCAGTACCACAAAAAATAAATAAATAAATAAATAAATAAATAAATAAAATAAAAAGAATATCTGCTCTTCAAAACATATACTTAAGATAATGAAAATACTAGCTACAGATGTGGAGAAAATACTTGCAAATTACAAACTTGTTGAAGAACTTACATGCAGAATGTACACAGAAATCTCAAACCTCATTAAGAAAGCAACCCAATTAAAAAGGGTTAAAATTTTGAGCACTCTACCGAAAGAGTAATACAGCCAGTATATAAGCACATACAAAGACATGCTACATCATTAATCATTAGGAAATTTGGAATTTTTTTTTAAAAATGAGATACCATTAAAGATCTAGTATCAAGTATTAGCAAGGAGTCTCTCATAAACTGCTAATTGGAATGTAAAGTGGAAACTAGTCTGGAAACTTCCTAAAAAGTTAAACATATACCTACCATATGATCCAGTCACTCACTCCTAGATATTTATCTAACACAAGAAGAATCATATGTCCACACCAAGATTTGTACATGAGTGTTCATAGCAGGTTTATTTCTAATCACCCCAAATGGAAATTACTCAAATGTCCTGAGCAAAATGATGAATGGTGATACATCTGTATAATGGAATACTAATCAGCAGTAAAAGGATGAGCTATTGACACAAGTAAGAACACGGATAAATATGAAAATAACTAAGCTGAGTAGAAGAAATCAAACAATAAAAATAAAACCAAGAACATACCACATATACCTACCTACCTATAACAAAACTAGTTCTAGAAACTGAAAACTAATTCAAATTGACAGAAAGCAGATCAGTTCTTGTCCCAGAGCAGAAAACAGCAGAAGAGGGAGATCATGACATTGTATCAGGAAATCGTGGGAGATCATTATGTAGGTTTGGTAAGGGTTTCATTAGTATGGGCATATGTGTGTGCACATACGTGTGTGCATCAAAATTTATACAATTGTACACTT